>CATIWR010398753.1:0-89027 GCA_949677035.1 Omphalea diandra
ATTTTTTTTTTTTATATATTACACTCTCGTTTTTTTATATATATATATATATATATATATATATATATATATATATATATATATATATATATATATATATATATAAATTACTAGATAGCTACCATGGAAGAAATTATACATATGATTCTGAGTAGATAACCTTGGCCATTAATAATCGTCGATAATTTGATTATTTCTTGCAAGTGGGAAGCTCTGGAAGGCCAGTCTCTCCAATAAGAAATACCTTTCATGCATATTTAATGAGAGCAATTGAAATAATTTGGAATTAGAAGCGCAATGATATTTCGTAGTTGTTGGTAAGTTTCTAGTCATGCCTTCCTTTGCCATTTTCTTGTTGATTAATCATCATGACTTTCTTTCAATCAAAAGAAACTATTTATTCCCTCCCATTTTGCTTCTTGTGAAGATGACTAATCTTCCACTGTATCTCGATAAATTCTGAATTATCACAATGGGAAATGTTGTATTAATTACGAGAGTGATCAAACAAATGCAATATGAATATATGCGTGCATATCTTGAAGAACTTTGAAATCAAAATTATTCCTACAACTTTAAGATAAAGTACAAGAATCTTAAGGAGGTGCAGAGAATATGTGGTATTGTTTATTCATATTCATCTAATGCTTTTTATTATCTTATAATTTGTCTTGCATGCATTGACTAATAATAAGAGTAAATGTAGTTTACAATAGGATAAAAATTTAAATAAAAAGAAAAAGAAGTGATAGGAATCGCCTATCTACTTAAACTTTTAATATAAGTTTATTGGGCAAATGAAATATATAAAATTTCAACTTTACGTGAATTTTTGGGTTCATTTGTTTCATAAAAATTATTTGTTCGAATATATTTTTCTATTTGCTGCATTTTGGGGCTAGCAAAAATTTAGAAAAGGTAAATATTCTTTTTATCAAAAAATTAAGTCATTTTCAAATAAAAATGATGGTTTTAACAAAATAACTAATAAATTATATATATATATATATATATATATATATATATATATATATATATATATATATGATGAATCTATTAATTAGTATTATTTTTAGTCGTTAATAACCACTATGATAACTCCCAGTCTACACTGATTGCCAGCAACCAACAACCACCAAAATTTATTATTTATAAACGTATTTTTTTATTCAATAATTAATAATAATTATATGAAAAATTTGTGGTTGAAATATTTATATTATGAATTAAAAAATTAATATTTTTTTAATATACCTCAACAACTTAATTGCCATTTCTTATTTTTTTACTTGTTAAACCATTTGGTATTTATATATTCTTTTAAATATGAAATTAATACGAATTTAAGTTAGATAGAATTACAAGAACGACAAAACTCTTTTTACAGAGTTTTAACTTAATTGTCATTTCTTTTTAAGTGTTGCAAGTAAATAAAAAAAAAACCTATTTTCATAGAATTTATATTCTAATAAATAAATTATTTTTGTGAATCAAATAAAATCATACATTCTAATAAATCGGGATTCAAATTTAAAAGTTAAATCATTGAATTATTTGAATCGAGATTTGCCCATGATAGATAATCCGAATAAGATTCTTATAATTTTGTTTGTTTTAAATAGTGTTTGGTAGTTGATCTATATCCGGAAGATAACTTCAGTTGCTAAAGAAGTTTATTTCCTTAATATTTAAAACATTCACATTATGCAGCATAATCTCTCTCTCTCCCATCATAGAGGAAGAACTAAGGAAAAATAATTTTGCAATTCAAAGATGCGGGCTATGGAACTTAAAAGTTTTTTAGTCAGTAATTATCTTCTCTGACTGGTGATACAAGTTCAACAAATTGTAATTAATTTCACACCTGCACATGATTGATTTCTAGCATATATAAAAATAGAAGTATTTATATCAAAATCCTTGCACTAAGTAATTCTATAATTCTCTAAAATTAAAAGGTTCTAAGCTCGAATCTTAATTAAAATCAACTAAAAAATTATTTATTTCTTAGTCAAGTTGTGCGGATAAAGTTATAATTTGCCGAAATTGATTTGCAATCCACTTGGATCATTAAGAAAAATAAAAAAAAGAAAAGAAATAAAAAGGCATATTGTGATTTCTCATTTTTATATATCAATGTTTATGATTTTTTTCCCTGATAATTTAATAATGATTTGTTGATAATATTGAAGTTAATTAATGTGGGACCCATATTATGTAATAATTTGCATATCTTCCCTACACCTTTCTTTCTCCCAAACATCCTCCTCCTTAGCTTTTATGTCATCAAATCCAAACCCATCAGTCCTTGAGCTTATGTTAGAAATGTACCCCCTCTAGATCTTCCACTACAAAGTCATTATATGGATGCCTAAATTTACTTTTTCAAATAAAGATGATGCGATAGATTTAAGATTTTCATTTGAACTTGTTTTAAGTCTTTTGCTAGTTAAATTTCACCCGTTGTATAATGACTTACAAACTCAATAGTTCTTAAATGATAAATTATAATGATAAAATCTAAAATAGCTAAGAGGTTGTCAAGAATTTGGCCTACGCTACAACTTTTTTTTTTTTTTTAGTAAAAAGCACAACATACAAATAAAAATATTCTCTTTGTTCTTCGACTAGCTAAACACTTTTCTCTTTCCTCAATTGTTTATATGTGTCAAGAAATATTTTTTCCCATTATCCCCCCTAATAACATCTTTCTCTATCTTTTTTTCCCCTAATCTTTCACTTTTCCATTTTGCTTTAAATTTCTCAATCATAGAGAGTAATCCTAATTGAAATTAAAAGATAATGTGTTCTCTAAATCATAGTAATGCCAACGTCAATCCTAGGCCAAATGATCGTAGCAGCTGAGATGAAATTGGACCAAATAGCCTACCATTTTGTTTGTGCAGAGAAGAAGTCATGGTGAAGACATTAAGGAGTGATGACAATCCTAGTAGGAGGTTCCTTTATTATGTTTACTATGGGGGTAATAGTGTTTAAATTTAGTGAAATAATTTGAATTATTGTACTATATGGGTTTTATAGTTGGAGCAAATTTGGTTTCTAAATCAAAAGAGGCCTTTTTGGATTTTTTTTAGCAATAGGTCCTAGATTTATGACACAAGCAAACCAAACTATAATCATTCTCCTTCAAAAGGTGGAAAAATGAAGGACATGAAAAAATAGAGAGGCATATTATAGAGAACAATAAGAAGATTATTGTTAGTAAAAGGATATGGCTTATATTGCTCATGATTGTATTTTTGTTTGCCTTTAGGAGTTAGTTAATTGGGTAATTGAGTTCCTTTAGGGTGGTAATTTTTATTAGTATTCTATTGCCTATATTGGTCTTTGTAAGCCATTGTAGGATATGTGTGGTTGGATCAATGTTGTAAGAAGCACTGTAATAGGGTAGTTTAATATAATGTTTTATTAAGTTAATGAATGAAGAAGCTTTAAGTTTTCTTTACATATATACCTACTATGACTATAACTGAGATGAAATGAAAACATGTAATATACTAAATAGTTTGAGCATATAATAAAAATTCAACAAATTAAACAAATGATAGAATTTCAGCATTAACATATTTTTGTAATAAGATTATGATCACATATTCAGAATGTCTGCATTAATGGCACCATATATGTTCTTCAATGTTAAATAAAAACCAAATGGTTTGGTTCAATATTGAAGCACAAAAAAATCAGTAACAAAAATTAAATCCTTGTCAATATGTCCTATAAGTCATAAATTAAATTCTTATCAATATGTCTTGTAGGTTATATCCACATCATAGATAAGAAATATAAAACCATTAATATGTTCTATCTATTAATATACCATCCCTTAATTTCTATAATCATAAATACACATAAAAGCATTACAAAAATCAAGCCACTCTTTCGCTTAGAATTCGTCCTTGAGTCTGTTTGGAAGTATTCAACTTTTATGATTGATTTTGTCTAGCATTGTTATAATAAAAGTCATTGTCAATATACCTTATGCCCTTCTTAGCTCTTATTGGTTCTAGACAACTAGGTTATGTCATTAGTAATTATTGATCTTAAAGCTTCAATTGGGGCTACGTTAGATGTTTTACTACTTTTTAGCTTAGTTGATATGCACTTGTATTATTGCATTTGATAGGGTGCAAAGTTAGGATATTGGTTGGACTAATTACTTCCCTATAACTTTTAAAATAAATGTTAAGACATATAAATAAAAGAAACTAAGGAAAAGTATGGCATGGATACCCACATCCATCATCTATCTAACTAATATGGAAAGAGCCAATGGAGGTTTGCATTTTTATCATTGAGTTTACCTTTGATTTATTTAGCTACCTAGTGCATTAGCTTTACTCTTTTGACTACTTAAAAAAAAACAAAAAGCAAAATGTGCATGTCACCCTTATCAAATTAATTACATTTTTTCATAAATAGTATTACACATCAATTATGGTGAAAAATGACTTACTAGAGTATGAGTGTGTGCATTATGACTAACTTGCACGCATATAGAGCAAGTCATCTTAACTAATACAATACTTGGTTCCTTTCATTACAACTATTGCCATTTATATCACTTTAGCTTTCTTCTTATCGCTTTTTTTTTTTACCCCTTTTCACTTTAATTAGAATTGTTGTAGAGAATTTGATGCTTCCTTTTGTTATATGACATAGGTCATTTTCATTAATAGTGTTAATGGCATGACTATATATTAACCATATAGCCATAAGGTTGATAAGGCAATTGCCTAAATCGTATGGTTAAATGATTATACAACTTTAAGAAATCCTAATATTTCATTAAGCGTTTTTACATATGTGTTTTACTTATAAGGGTATTGTTCACTCTTAATAAATAATGCCTTAGAATACATGTCCAAAGAAGTGTCAAACTTTTGAGAACCCAACCATATAAAACCCTGAGTACTTTAGTAGGATGTTGTGCAACACCCTTAACCTAATTTATTTGCATTTTAATTATGATATATTTACATCTATGCATCACATGACTTAAGCATGAATACTTACATCATAGCTTTTGAGGTATTTAAATATAAATATGATGTTTGCATAGTTGCATGGAAAATTGTCATATGTTGTGTGCATGCTACAATATCTTAAATAATGGTGTTTTGAAACTTATTAAAAGCATAAGGAGCATATGGTGATTGTTAGATGGATAAAGGCGATGAAGGAGTAAATAAGAAGCACTAAAAGGGAAAATTTCAACTTTCAACTAATAGGAACATGCCATCAATTTTTTGTCTTATTAGAATAAAAATACAAATTGGAATTCTCTACCATTAGGGTTTGGTAAGAGAGGTGATAAGAGAAAGATATAGTAGAAAAAGGAGAGCAAATAAAGAAAGAAAGAAAGAAGGAAAGAAAGAAGAAGGAGAAGAAGAAAACAAAGAAGAAGAAAATAAAGAAGAAGAAGAAGAAGGAGAAAAAGGGAGGAGGTGAGGTTAACTAGGAGAAAATCTAAGGTTTTCTATCTTTAGTAAAAGGTCTTCATGGCATTGAAGATAATATTGGAAATAAGCCAAGACCATCTATAACTTAATAACTTGAAGAAGGAGGTAAGTAAATAGCTAATGGTACTTAAACATATGATTGGTTAAATGCTATGAAATTAAATTCTATGGATTGAAATATTATTTAATAAGATAATGTTGATGAATAATTGAATGAAAGGATTGTTTGACTTTGAATTATTTAATTTTATGTGATGTTGATAAAATATGGCTTGAGAATAAAAGTATAGTGTGATATTATTTTCCAAGATTGATAGGTGTTATTATTAGTCATTATATTGCCAAAATTTTGTTGGATTTATAAATGAATTGCTAGGGAATTATTATTTAATATTTTTTGAGTAAGTAATAACATTTTTATAGCATGTGTGGTGATGACATATAAAAGCCTATATGGTAATGATATTTTATACCCTATATGACAATGATATTCATGGATAGTGTGGCGACAACGTATGATAATCTGTATGATAATGATATCTATAGTTTGTGTGGCAATAATATATGATAACATATGTGACAATAATATTTGATTGCCTATGTGGCAATAATATATGATAGCTTGTGTGGCAAAAATATTTTATAATATGTGTGGTAATGATATTTTGTAGCCTGTGGCAATGTAACACATGACAACCTATGTGGCAACAAAGATTGGAAATTCTTTATTACATGACTGGATGGGTAATGGGTCATTTATATTTAAATGATTGTGGTACTAGTTGTGATATAAGTATCCTTGATTATTTACTTACTGAGTATGCAAGCTCATTTCTTTGTATTAAATTTTCTTTCAAGAAAAGTATACTAAAGATTGCATCCAATATGAATTTGGAAGTTGTTGTCTAGCAATTTGATAGAGATTAGACTAGTATGCAGTATATTAGTATTTTGGTTTGTTTTGCCATGTATATTTTGTTGTAAATAGTTACTATGTTGTGATACAAGATGCGTAATATTCAAAACAATTGAAGAAAGGTCTTTTAATGATAACGAAATAGCATGAGAGAATTTTAATAATGTTATGTAACTTTAATACACCATGCTTTATGAACGAGTTAATACACATGTTTTAAAAATAATTAGTAATTAGGATGTCACATTTTAATGGCATCAGAGTGGGTAAATGAATATGTGGACATGTGTAATGTGAATATGTTGCATATGATATATGCATTGTGTTAATACTTACATGCATTGGCATGCAAGAGTATAAATGCACTTAGTAGAGTTCAGGCTGACCTAAAGGTTAGAGTTGAGTTTGTTTATACAAGTGAGCATGTTGACCATGTTATAGAGAATCATGAGATGTCAGGTAATAATCCAACTATGGGTGTAAACCTAAATATCATATAGTTTGCTGAGATGATGTATAAATTTGCAGCACAAGCATATACATGACCTACTATAAATAAGAATTATGATAGATTGAGGAAGTAAGGGGCAATTGACTTTGAGGGCACTACAAATCTTACTGAGGCTCAAGAGTGGCTGAAAATAATTAAGAAAAACTTGAATAGGCTTTAATGCACCTTAGAGTAAAATCTAAAGTATGCAGTATCTTTGTTCAAAAGAACACCTTAGATTAGTGGGAGACTATTCTAGGTAGTACTGCTCAACCGATGACTTTAACATCAGATGATTTTCTTAGGGAGTTTGCAAATAAGCACACACCAACAATATACTTAGATAAGAAGAAGATGAGTTTTTAGTTAAAGAAGAATGGTATGTCAGTGTTAGCTTATGAAGTACAATTTGTTAAAATCTCGAGATATGCCATAGAGTATATAGTTACAAAGGAACTGAAGTGCTAGAAATTTGAGAGGGGATTAAGGTTGAAATTCGAGATTGATTAGTAGTTAAGCCAACCAATTATACTACACTATTAGTAATAACTATTCAAGTTGAGGAGGTGATCCATGAGAAGAACGTAATTGAGCCAAAAAGAGAAGTTATGCTGGATGGACTAGATAACAAAATAGGGCAATAAAAATAAGTGATTTTACATTATCTAAGGCGTTAAGATTTCAAAGAGTTGCAGGTAATAAAAAAGGCAAAAGATAGAATTAACCTAGTAAATCAATATCAGTAGCATTTGGCAAAGGTAACTATGGTGGTTTTCAAAGCTTATAGGATAGGAAAGGACCAATTGGCATAGTGGGCAGTGGTGTAGCCCCAATTGGTACTAATTGTGGAAAAACTTATTTAGAGAGTGTTAAGGTCCTAAAAGGCTTACTTGTTATACGTGTATAAAGCTAAGCCATATAAATAGCCAATGGTAGGTCTAACTTGAGAAGAGTCTCAAGTAGTTAGGCAAAGTAATGTTCGACAGACTGTTTGTGACACAAGTAGAGGCAAAGGGTGAGGTAGAGGTAAAAAAGGACATGCTAGAGCAACTTAAGTTTTTAGTAATGGACAACTAGGCCATACTCAACCTCATCCCATAGTTTATGATATTACTAGTCAAGAGGTTCTAATAACTCTTGAAGTTTTTTTTATACAATTTCTATTTGTGATTTAGATGTTTATGTTTTGATGGACCTAGGATCCACACATTCATTTATGTCTTTGAGTGCATGGTGTAGTTGAATACGTGGGATATGATTTTATGTATTTTGATGCTTGCTAAAGGTAGTGTAATTGTAAATAAAGTATGTAGAACCTGTCCAGTGCTAGTGTGTGGTGTTGTATTGCCTACAGATTTGATATTAATGAACTTTAAGGAATTTGATTTTATTCTGGGTATTGTTAATTGAGGGTTGCTGAGCCATACATGTTTAATCATTAGCAAGTATAGTGGACACCAATGTTTTTAGTTTGGATTTGGCAGATATTCCAATAGTGAGAGAGTTCCCAAGAGTGTTTCTTGATGACTCGCTAAGTTTGCCACCATAGAGAGAACTTGATTTTAACATTAAGACCTTATTAGGAGTGGCACCTATTTTTATTGCACCATATCAAATGGTAGCAGTGGAATTGTAAGAATTAAAGAAACAACTAGGAATGTTGTTGGAAAAAAGTTTAATTCGACCTAATACATCTCCTTGGGGGCACCATTGTTATTTGTGAAGAAAAAGGATAGAAACAGGCGATTGTGTATTGATTATAAGAAACTTAATCAAGTAGCAATAAAGAATAAATTTCCCTTGCTGAGGATTGATGGTTTGCTTGATTAACTTGAAGGCGCAATGGTATTTTCAAAAATTTATTTGAGGTTTAGGTATTTGCAGTTGAAGGTTGCTAAGCTAAATAATCCAAAAACTAACTTTCACATTATATATGGTAACTACGAGTTCCTTATTATGCCTTTTGGATTAACCAATGCACTGATAACATTTATGGCATTAACAAATCATACCTTCTTACAATATCTTGATCAATTTGTGATAATGGTTATTGATGACACTTTTATATACTCACAAAATCATGAGGAACGCGAGCGACATCTAAGAATCGTATTGCAGATTTTAAAGGAAAAGCAACTATATGCCAAATTGAGTAAATGTGACTATTAGATTGAACAAGTAGTCTTTTTAGGGCATGTTGTGCCTAGACATGGTGTTTAACTTGTCAAGCTAAGGTGAAAGCCATTTTGGAGTGGGATCGACTTGAAAATGAATTAAAGGTGCGTAGTTTTCTCTAGTTGGCCAATTATTATAGACAATTTGTGAAAGAATTCTCTATTATTATAAGGCCATTAAAAAAATATTAAGGAAGAATGTAGCATTTAAATGGGATGATCAATGTTAGCAAAGTTTTAAGGAGTTGAAGTAGAGATTGATTGCAACACCAATTTTGACATTACTATACATTGATGCATCGGGATGATGTTAGGTTGTGTTTTGATGCAGCATGGAAAGGTGATAGCTTATGCCTGTCAATAGCTAAGGCCACATGAGTTGAACTACCTTACACATGACTTGGAGTTGGTAGCCATTGTCCACACCTTGAAATTTTAGAGGCATTACTTATATGGAGAGATATTTCAAATTTTGACAGATCATAAAAGCTTAGAATATATTATAACACAAAGGGAATTGAACCTAAGGTAGAGAAGATGGATAAAATTATTGAAGGACTATGATTGCACTATTGATTATCATCTAAGAAAGGCTAATATTATTGTTAATGCTTCAAGCCAAAAGGCCTTAGCTATTGTTGCTAGTATGGTTGATTATAATTTGACATTTTTGGTTAATCTTCATGCTTTAAATGTAAAATTTGAGATTAAGAATATGACAACATTAATGGCTACACTCCATTTAAAACTTGTGATAAATGATAAAATTAGAGAAGTTCAGAGGAAGGATCCATATTTGTAGAAAATGCTATTGAAGATATAAAAAGGTAAGAAGACTGATTTTTCAATTAGAGATGATAGGATAATGGTGATAGTTAGTTGAGTTTATGTAATAGATGTTGATGGTTTGAAATCAAAGATTATGTAGGAGGAACACATGGCATCATATGCTATGCACCCTAGAAGTACAAAAATGTATATAAACTTGCAATCACATTTTGGTAGTTAATGATGAAGAAAAATATAGTTGAGTTTTTTTCAAGATGCTTAACTTGGCAACATATCAAGGCAAAACATCAAGCACTAGTAGGTAAGTTACATCCTTTCCCTATTCCTATATAGGAATGGGTGAAAATTTCAATAGATTTTGTCATCGATTTGCCTTAGACATAAAAAGGTCATAAAGATGTTTAGGTTATTATGGATATACTCACAAAATCTGTACATGTCTTACCAATAAGACAAACATATTCACTTTATAGATTGGCTAAAATATATGTTATTGAGATTATATGGCATTCCTATTTCTACTGTTTTAGATTGAGATCCTAGATTTATTTCTCATTTTTAGAATGGCTTACAAATAGCCTTGGGTATTCATTTTTTAGCATTGTTTTTCATTGATAGATTGATGGTCAATCAGAAAGGACTATTCAGGCATTAGAGGATATGATGCAAGCTTGTGTACTATAATTCAAAGGTAATTGGGATGATTATTTACCTTTTAATGGAGTTTGCATATAAATAGCTACCATTCTAGCATTTTTATGACACCATATAAAACTTTATATGGCAAGAAATGTAGAAGTCCAATTTGTTGGGATGTTAAAAGGATGAGACAATTAGAGGGTCCTCTAATGGTAAAGGATACAATGCAAAATCTAAGTCACTAGAAGATGTTTGTGAGCTGCTCAAGAAAGGTAAAAAGGGTATATTGATAAACATAGATGAGAAATGAAATATTAGGTTAAAGACAAAGTATTTTTAAAGGTTTCACCATGGAAAGGCAATATTAGGTTCAATAAATAAGGAAAGTTGAGTCCAATGTATATTGGGCAATATGAGATCATAAAGAGAATTAGGCCTTTAGCATATCGATTGGCATTACTAGCAGAATTATCTGAAATACATGGTGTTTTCCATGTTTCTATGCTCTGAAGGTATCATTATAATCCTCGCCATATATTATCAGAGCTAGAGGTCGAATTACTTAATGGTATGACTTATCATGAGGAGCTAGTTGAAATCTTTGATCGGTAAGTAAAATAATTGAGGAATCGAGTGATACCAATGGTTAAAGTGAGATGGACCCATCATTTACTTAAGGAGGTCACTTGGGAAGTAAAGGAACATATAAAACTATGATATCCATATCTATTCTCGAGTTCTAATAAGTAAAATTTAAAGGATTAAATTTCCATATAAAAGGGAGAATTGTAACATCCTCAACCCAAATCATTTGAATTTTAATTACAATATTTGGATTTATGCATCACATGACTTAAGCATGAATGCTTACATCACAACATTTAAGGTATTTGAATATGAATATGATGTTTACATAGTTGCATGGCAAATGGTCATATGATGTGTGCATGAAATAATAGTGTTTTAGAACTCATTAAAAGTATATGGAACATATAAGGATTGGTATGATGAAGGAATGGAGAAAAAGGACTAAAAGAGAAAATTTCAAGTTTCAACTAATTGGAACAAGCCATAAATCTTCTGTCTTATTATAATAAGAATACAAATTAGAATTCTCTACCATTAGGGGTTGGTAAGAGTGAAGAAAATGGGGAAATACAGCTAAAGAGGGAGAGAAAATAAAGAATGAAAGGAAGAAGGAAAGAAAGTAGAAGCACAAGAAGAAGAAGAAGAAGAAGAAGAAGAAGAAGACGAAGAAGAAGAAGAAGAAGAAGAAGACGAAGAAGAAGAAGAAGAAGATGATGATGATAATGATGAAGGAGAAAAAAGGATGAGGTGAAGTTAATCATGAGAAAATTTAAGGTTTTCTAGCTTTGGTAAAAGGTACTCGAGGCATTGAATATAATATAAGGAATAAGTCAAGAACATCCATGACTTAATAGCTTGAAGAAGGAGGCAAGTAAATAGTTAATGGTACTTAAACATATGATTGGTTAAATGTTATGAACTCAAATTATCTGGATTCAAATCTTATTTAATGAGATAACGTTGATGCATACTTTAATGAAAGGATTGTTAGACATTTGAATTATTTATTTTTATGAGATGTTGATAAATTATGGATTGAGAATGAAAGTATATTGTGATACTATTTTCCAAGGTTGATTTATGTCAGTATTAGTCATTATATTGTCAAAATTTTGTTGGATTTATAAATGAATTGTTGAGGATTTATTATTTGATATTGTTTGAGCAACCAATAGATTTTTATAGCTTATATGGTGATGACATATAAAAGCCTGTATGGCAATGATGTTTTATAGCTTGTATGGCAATGATGTTTTATAACCTATGTGGCAATTACATTCATGGCCTGTGTGGCGATCACATATGATAGCCTATATGGCAATAACATTTAATAGCCTATGTGGTAATAATATATGATAAGTTGTATGGTAATAACATTTGATAGCTTATGTGACAATGATATTTTATAGCTTGCATGGCAATACAACGTATGATAGCTTGTGTGGCAATAAAGATTTGGAAGTTCTTTATTACATGAATGGAAGGGTGATGGGTTGTTTATATTTAAATGCTTGTAGTACTAATTATGATATAACTGTCCTTGATTATTTACTTAGTATGCAAGTTCATTCATTTGTGTTATTTTTTCTTTTTGGAAAAGTATACTAAAGATTACATCCAATATGTATTTTGATGTTGTTATCTAGTAGTTTGATAAAGGTTGGGCCAATATGTAATCTATTAGTATTTTAGTTTATTTAGCCACATATATTTTGTTATAAATAGTTACTATGTTGTGATACAAGATATGTAGCATTCAAAATAATTGAAGAAATGTCTTTTAATGATAATGGAATGATATGAGAGAATTTTAATAATATTATGTAACTTTAATACTTCATGCTTTATGAATGAGTTAATGTTCATGTTATAGAATTGATTTGTAATTAGGACATCACATGTTGATCCTTTTAGATGTTTACAAAGGTGAAGATAAAGCACCTAAGAAGGAGCACAAGCCTAATCAAGGAAGGTTTTGGCCTTTGAGCTTTAAAGATGGAGGCAAAGCATCTAAGAAGAAGAAAAACCCATGAACTGCTTAAGGAATGGGGGAATGACCTGAACATGAAGTGAATGGTCTGCGAAAAAGCTTGTGCATGCATGGGATGACCTATGCAATATATCAAATGTTTATTTTAAAAATGAAACAACCATTTAAAGAGGAGAAGAACTAGTAAAGAAAAGTGGACCAAACTAAATGGCCTAAAATACTATGGAACAACTTAAGTAAACAACTTCGTTCACCATGAAGAAAATTAGATAATTTTAGACAGAAAGGTTTAATAGCTTGGCTTACGTTAAATGGCCTAATTGAACAACATAATTTAATAAGAAAAAATTTGAATAAATTTAATAAGAGAAGTTAAATAACCCAATAGCTAGTGAACAACCCAATGGATAACTAAGATAAGTTAGCAATAATCATATGAATGACCCATGGGCATAACATGACCAACCTATTCACTATGTAATGGCTAGTTTTCCTAAAGGATGTGAAACTAATTTCCTATGTCTTTTGGCTAGTTTTTAAAGAGTTATCCTATAAGTAGGCCACAATATGAACTTTTTATAAGATTAGAGACCTAGAGAAAACTATTACATTTGTTTGAGCATCAATTCCTTATTTTGGATATTATGAGTTATGATGATAATTTTTAAGTAACCTTAAGTTTAATGACAATAGGTTTTCTTGTACATTAAATTATATGTGCTACCTATTTTAGCTGCTTAGACACTAACTTAGGCTTCATCCTTATGAAGTTGTTAAGGCTGGTATTAAGTTAGAGCTTGATTTGGTGCAATTTTATGATGAAATTAAGTTATTCTGAGTGCATTATGTAATTTCCCATATTTGGATGTTTTGTAGGTGCTTTAGCAAGTTTAGAGCAAAATTATACCAATATAGGCAAATTTGGCAACTTTAGGGACCAAGTAGGAATTTTGGATTTGCAAAGAGCGATTGATGGATATTGTGCGCACAATAAAAGTAACATGTTAGGACTTTCTAAGCAAAACTTAGTTGTTGTGCCTGTGAGTGGCAGCTTGAGACATGAACGCTTCATGTTTTATATTTTAGCCCACCTTTTAGCTTTTTTAAAGGAGTAAAAAAGGGAAACACTTTAGGTTTTTCTTAGGGAGGAAGGAACTAGTGAAAAGGAACCTTTGGACATTTAAAAGATGCAATTTTTGGAGAAGAAAAATAAGAGAAACAAGGCCTAAATTCAAGATTAAGTGTAAAAGTTCAAGTGATAGCTTGATTGTGGAAGAAGAAGAGGAGGATATTTGTCAAGCTAGTTCAGAGATTTCTTACTTCATTCTCTTTATTATTTATTGCTTTGTTCAAGTTGATTCTTTTATTTTTAGATTTATCTTGTTTTGTTAGTAGGTTAGGCTAGATCTTTTATCTAGGACATGCATGTAGCCATAGAAGAGATTGATTCATTTTATGATTTTAATGACTATGTTGGGATTTTGTTCTTTGCAAGTGAATGATTTTTGAACCTAATGCTTATAATTTTCTAGCAACAAATTGCATGATTTGTGTTTCATATATAAATCAAGAGATTATAAATTGAAATAAACCTAAAATCAACCCCCTTAGTTAATTGACAAGTAAAGATACCCATTTAACTTATTGTTGTCATTTAAAGGATTGCTAAAGATAAATGAGTGATTATGTTTCTAGTTCATATCGAGAGATGGTTCTACAAATAGAATTGCAAAGTTAAGTGATTATTAGAGAGAGACAATGAGAGGACTTAATCATTATAGAGACAATTGATAGTTGTAATGCCTAATCCAACATGTCATTAGAAGATTATTGATTTAAGGACTTTCCATTAGTGAGTGGAAGTGTCTTAGGTTGTTTAACATAAGGTTTCTTTCTCATTACTTTTATCTTTTTACCAATGTGAATTTGATTAGTTTATTTCCATTGCAATAATAGTTTAGTCAAGATATTGAGTTACTATATTCAAGATAAAAATAAAATTGTCATATTTCAATACTTATTGCCCTTGCCTCTATGGGACAATATCCATACTTACTGTGCACTATTATTACTTGCACAATATGTATTCTTGTGGTCATTGGCATGCTAAACACTTGTGAAAGGAGACATTAATAAGAGTGTAAGTCTACTTATGATGGAACATTATGCCTTCAAAAGTACCAAGTGGTGGGTTTCTCTCTCTTGATCCTTATAAAAGGAGTGTTGCAAGGTTCATCCTTAACCTCTAAAAGGATAAGTTATATCTCAACGTACAAACGATAGTGAGAGGTATAAGTGGATGCTTAAGAAGTGGATATAGGTATTTTTGGTTGAACCCATATAAATCCATTTATAATTTTCTCTTTTTTTTTTCACTTTTTTAATTTTAAAAAATAGCAAATTTAACCCCCCTATCGGGTTGATATCCTTCCATAGTTCCATACTATATACTTTGATTTATAATGACACATGATATTGGCTTATAATATAATTTTCTAGCTGCTTATGATTACCAATAATGCATGTAATTGCATGACTACATGGTATACTTATTAGATCCTATCACAATTATTCTTTTCAAAAGATAAATGTTAGTAATAACTTGAATCCTTTTGATGCCATTATATAGTGGCCTACTCCACAGTGCCTAATCCTAGTTCTTACTTAGCTTTTTTTTTTGAATCTCAAGGCATAACATCTTGCCCCTTAATTTACTATCTTATTTGATATAACATTCCCATCAATATGGCTCCTATAATCTTAAACATAGGTATGACTAACTTATCCCCAACATATAGGATGTATATATTAAAGCATTTAGCCATGTTGTTATAGTAATTCATCATAGCTTGTAGTTGGTTTGAAGTAAGCACTACTACAATATTCACTTGGTCTCTCTCGACCATTTAGATGCTTTAGGATTCTTATCTTATGTTGTTTTAATTATTTAATAAGATTTACATGGTACCTTGTCTTATAATAATTCCATAATATATCCTCCAATTCTTTCCTTTTGAACTAGACCTTAAAATTGGTGTATAAGTGCCTTACACACCACTTATAGGCCTTACAATGGTATATAAAAGTAATCACACTAACATAAAATTTATGACGTATAAAAAAATCAAAATCAATAAGAATGATAAAACATATTAGTGTTTTACTTTTAGTCATTTAAACATGAACACCTTTTGGTGGCTATTGTACATCTCAAGATCATCTTTCAATAGGTTCAGGTGCCAAAACTAGTTTTCCTTATTCTCAACCTTTCCATTACATATGTAATAAGAAATATATAGCCATTAGGATTAATCCCCACTGTATATAGAAATTGCTCTCCATATATGCCTCTTAACTAGCAACCATCCATGCAAACTAAAGGTCTGCATCTAAACTTAAAAGTCTCATTTTAGTTCATTAATGCATATATGCATTCTAAGATAAATTGGCCTATCATTTTGAAACTTAATTATTGTGCCTTGATTAGTTCTTAAAACCTCTAACTTATACTCAAGTAGTTTATTGAACTAGTTAGCTTCATCTCTATTTATCTTTTTTTAATGCTAAAATTCTTGCACTCCATGCTTTCATCCTTCCAATTAAAGAAACCAATTTCCCTACCTGTTATGGATAGTGGTGTTTGTTCCATGAGATAACACCTTTTTTCAATCTACTAGTTATAGTGGATTGTATGATTATGACACTATTTTTTAACAATAACAAAAAATGGGCAATACATGGTCATACATTTGTATAATTGTAAAGGAAAATATAATGAATGGAAATAATTTAGGCAATACTTAGGCTCCATTATTAAGAATAGCCAACTTTTCAATAGCTCTTCAAAAGTAAAGTTTAAAAGTTGGTCATACCTTAAGGATATTGCTCTACTCTCCTTTTAACTATAGTTTATTTTATGCCATATTTTTATTATTTATTTTTGATTAGCCCTAAACCTTTCATCTAACAATCATCAAAAAAAATGTGCCTTATTTATGCAATAAATATAAATGCAAATAATAATAATAATAATAAATATATAGACAATTGGGAGAACAAAATAATAATATATTTTGGAGGAGTGGGATACATTTGTGATGAATGGAGAAAAATCTAAACTAAAAAATAGAGTACACATCTTGCTAAATAGAGTTTTGTATGCTTAAATAATCATAATATCCATATGGAAGGGATATTGGTAATAATAGCATTCATATACACATTTAATAATAATATTAACAATATATAGAGATAATATAAGAAATTAAATTAAAAGACAAGAAAATGAATCAAATAATGATACATAAGATGCATTTGAGAATAATAATGCATATGAGATATAACAAAATGGGCAAATGATTCATTTGCACATATTAGCCTATAATATACACAAATAATCTACTTATCTAACCAACTCAAATTAAGACCTTGTAGACTAATATGCCATGCAAGAATACTATACTTTGAGGGAAACAAATAAACTTAAACACATAACAAATAATCTATATGGAATAAGGAAACATCCATATAGATGATCTTTCCATCTGCCCAAATTAACATTGGATCTATGTGAATGAGGACATAACATAATAATGCAAGCATGCAAAACATAACAAATATCAATACCCAACATCGATCATATTAATATCATAAATAATAAAGCTTCTTAAGACAATTATCAATAACACTTTGGTGGATACATCTAAACATCACGCTAAACAGTCATGGATCACCTAACATATAAGATTTCATAAATGTTTAAAAAATCTAATAATAAAAGGTTATCATGCTTGTTGGTCTAGGGGCACCAAGAAGTGGAGTTGAATTGGTGCTCAATTAAAAATTAAAATAAAGGATAAGATGGTTAAGAAGTTGAGTAGAAGAAGAGAGAAATTAACATAAGTGTTTATAGTGGTTTCGGTGTTAACTAACCCTACGTCCACTTCCCAATTCTCTATAATTGGGTATTTCACTCAAATCAAATGGTGTTTTTAATCTCATACCAAACTTTTACAACTTATGTTTTCTAGGCTCACATAAAAGCCTCTTACAAGTGTTTTCAAGGCTCACACTTAAAACCACTTACAAGTGTTTTCAAGGCTCACACTAAAACCTCTTATGAGTATTTTCAAGGCTCACACTAAAACCTCTTACAATGGTGTTTATTGCTCACACCAAATAATCATTTAAAGCATAAAGAAGAATTGAAAGAAAGAGTATAAAATTTGCAAGAGTTTGGTTACAAATTAATGAATTCTCTTACATTTACATATGTCTAGACGAGTATTTATAGTCCATATCCACCAAAGAGACATTAGACTAAAACTATGAATAAATCTCAAAGATGTGCTAGGCAAATTTAGCATTAGATGCTTATTAGGCTGAAGTCGTAGTCGCTACTAACTTTTCGCGGTTGCGAATTTCCAATTTCAGTTGAAAACATCATTTATGTCTAATGGCTAGTGCATGTGTTAGCTTTCTATTGGTCATCTAGGAAAATACAGTCATTGTGTTCTAACCACTCTCAAAAGTCACGATCATGAGATATCAATGCCTTGGGCATGACTGAGACCGTGATTCCTCTGCTTGAAGAACAAACTTTAACTGCTTTAGTTGTGGTCACAAACAAATATTAGCACTTGCAATTTTTGATCTTCAATGGACACTTGGGACACTTGGCAAGTTGTGGTTATGGCTTTGGTTCCCTTATTCATCACTATGAAATTTGCGATCGCTATTAAGGTGTGACACACACAGTTAATTCGTCTGTGACTATGGCTTTGCCAACTTTAGGTGTGTCACGACAGTGAAACTGTCCATGAATTTCTCTGGCCTAGCTTTATCCTTCAATGTGACTGATTCGCGATCGCGATTTGCAATACACTCACTGCAAATTAGAGTGATCTTAATAAGGTTAGAGATTTGAACTCCATCCAACTTTCAATGATAAAAAATAACTTATAATCTGCAAAACAAAACTTAATGAAAGCATTACAATTGATCAATCTCTATTGTTAAGATCAAAAGAGATTCATAACTTAGGTTAGATCTACCTAGTCCAACAATCTCCCCTTTTTTGATTTTGACAACTTATATTGATACTAAAGAAAAATAAATGCATAAGTTTTAAAGTGTAAAGTTGGAATGGTAAATGATTCAATAAATGCTTAGAAATTTCTAAACAAAGATTAAGTGTGAAATTTCCTAAGTATGGCATTCAATCAATTAAAGTAAAATTTCTAAGAAAAAAATTCCAAGTATGATAAGTATGATGCTCCCCCTCAACTTATGCTACTATTTGCAAGTTATTTTCTCTCCCCTTTAGACTTAGATTATTTCTTGTTTCTATCTCTCCCCTTTTGGCAAGAAAAAAAAAGGGATGCATAAGGGAAAAGAACAAATGGATAACAAATAGGTAAGTGTTTATAAGGAGCAAAATTAATAAGAATGAAATCATAAAAGTAAATTCCATCAATCATATAAGATAAGGAATTTTAGAGAAACATTTTTATTCAATCATAAACAAACTATGGGATCATAATTTTTCATTTAAAAAAAAGGTAAGTACAAAGAATTCTAATTATAGAATGTTTGAGAGTCATCATCATCTCTAGAAGTTTCTTCTTTCTCTTTATTGTCTTTACCTTCGACTTCATCTCCATCCTTAACTTCTTCATTGCCTTCTTCTTTTTGAGTATCTTTAAATTCAGTAAAATCTGAAAGATGGCAAAGAGGAACACCCAATTTTTCTTGCAAAATCCACCATGTCACTATGAAGATGAGAGAGAAATAGGAATTGCCTCTTCATCATTCTCATCATCTTATCCAATTTGAAGTTAATAGTGGCAAGAGACAGTTTAGACTTCGGATTTTGGTTGAGAAGGGGGGACTGGTAGTGCTCATTCTTCAATAATGAGCCTTTTCCTTTTAGAGGCTTTGGAGGATTCCATTTTCTTAGCCTCAAATGCACCCAAGGTATAAGCATATGTGTCTGGGTGTATGGCTTTGACATTTATTAGGTAGGTAAGGTTGAGACAGTTCTGATAAGGGAGAAGTTTCTTGGTGAGGAATTTTTCATTTTCCTCATCAAGTGCCCTTATGAAGTGATAAATGGTTGTTATGTGTGAAGGCATAAGGAATTGGCTTTTAGGTTTGGTGCTTATGTGGATTAATTGATCCACAAGATACCGACCAATTTGGATTAGCTTATTCTTGACAAGCAGAACAGAAGGGCCAAGTCCTTTTGAGACACTTTTTCATTACCATCACCTTTTGCATTTACAGAAAAGGTGATGATACGATGGAGTATCTAAAAAGGTAGGGTTTTTATATATTTAGCTAAGGAGGTATTCAGGTCCTGTTTGGTTTTAATGGAAATTTTCGACCGAAATTCAGAATATATGACATCAAGTGTGGAGATAATGAAAGGGACATTTTCTCTAACTTGAAGGTTAAAAATGGAGGAACGTTGTTCAAAGGTAATGAAATATGGATCACCAAAAGCTCGAAAAACTTACCCATATTGCCCCATTCGAGATTCTACTTTGCGACTCAGTTGAACCATGTGCATGAATTCCCTAACAGCTTTTTCACAACTGGGTTCATCTCGAAAGATAAACTTATTCCAGTCCAAATTCGATAGGAATGTATGAATTTCTGCGTTGATTCCGAGAGTCTCCAACAAAAATGTAGAAGGGATTTTGTTAGGGAGGATGATTTTCGAAGAGTTGGCTTTGAAGCGCTTCTTCTTTTCATTTGTGATGCCCTTCATTAGATGAAGTGCTAGGCGTACAGATGGTTGAACCACAACCTTGCCCTTTTTTGCTCTTGAAATCTTCTTGGGAGCCATTATAGAAGATGGAGAGAATTTGAGAATTTAGAGAGTTTTGGAAGGATAATTGTTTTAAAGTAGGATAAAGTGATAAGAATCACTGCTTAGGAGGTTTATGTAGCCATTGAAGGGGTGTGTAAATAGCTAGAAATGGTTAAAATTGGATTTATAAAGAGTTAGAAACAGCTGGCAGTCAAAACACTTAATGGCTTAGTAGTTGCTCAAATTTACGTCCGCGAATTAAGTAATGTTGATCAAATTGGCAGTCATTCAAATTCTGAAAAATGTGAGTAACAGACAAAAATTCCTTCGGAATACGCACTATCAATGGTAAAAAATTTTGAAATCTTAACCAAATTCACGATGGAGAATGATATTCGCAACTGCAAATTGAAGCTTGCCATCTGGCTGACACGGACCGTTAATTTGTGACCGTGAAGAGAGGATTGTGACTGTGAATTAGAAGGCAGTAAGGATGAGAAGGAGAATTAAGTTTTTGAAAAAATTCAACATTGTGATCCACTTGGAATATGTCATAGAAAAACGCAAGACATACAATCAACACATAAGATCAAATTTTCACTTTAGGGAGCTTCCATCAAACATTCCCAGTTCTCTTTTAATGAAGTTTATTCTTTCTTCATTGAGAGGTTTAGTGAAAATATTTACAAGTTGATGATTTGTGTTAATAAATTATAACACAACATCGCCCTTTCGGATATGATCTCTAAAAAAATGGTGTCTAGTGTCTATGTGTTTCCTCCTAGAGTGTTGGATGGAATTCTTAGAGAGATTGATAGCACTAGTGTTATCACAATTAATGGGAATGTGATCAATCACTTTGCTAAAATACTTTAATTGTTGTTTCATCCAAAGGACTTGGGTACAACAACAACCCGCAACTACATACTCGGCTTTTGCGATGGATAAGGCAACCAAAACTTGCTTTTTGCTAAACCAAGATACTGGACATTCTCCTTTAATTGGCAAGTTCCAGATGTGCTCTTTTTATCTAAGAGACTATCTGTGTAATCCTCATTTGAATAACCAATGAGAGTCAAGGATGAGTCCCTAGGATACCATAAACCTAAGTTTAATGTGCCATGCAAATACTTGAAAATTCTTTTAACAATATTTAAATGTGACTCTTTCGGAGAAGATTTGAACTTAGCACACATGCATACACTAAACATAATATTAGGCCTAAAAGCAGTTAGATAAAGTAGAGATCCGATCATACCTTGATATCTCTTTTCAACTACCATCTTACCCAATTCATCTTTGTCTAACTTGATGGTACCACTCGTGGGGGTTTTTGCTACTTTGCAACTATCCATGCCAAACTTCTTGAGTATCTCCTTTATGTATTTGGTTTGGTTGATGAAGATCCCTTCTTTAGTTTGCTTGATTTGTAGACCGAGAAAGAACTTAAGCTTTCCCATCATGCTCATTTCAAATTCCCTAGTCATACACTTAGCAAAATCCTCACAAAGAGATTCATTAGTAGCACCAAAAATGATATAATTAACATAAAATAATAAGTGTATCATGCTTGTACCTTTTAACAAATAATGTATTATTCACCTTTTCTTTATCAAAATAAATTTTTTTAAAAAATGAACTAAGCCTTTCATACCAAGCTCTTGGAGCTTATTTCAATCAATACAAGGCTCTATTCAATTTAAAAACATGATTAGCAAAATTATGAGACTCAAAACCAGGAGGTTGTTCAACATAAACTTTCTCCTCAATGATTCCATTTAAAAATGCACTTTTTACATCCATTTGAAAGAGTTTAAAATTCATATGGCATGTAAAGTATAAAAGAATCCTAATGGCCTCTAATATTGCTACGGGGGCAAATGTTTCATCATAATCTATTCCTTCCTCTTAGTTGTAATCTTTAGTAACTAATCTAGCTTTATTCCTAGTGATGAAACCGTGCTCATCTAACTTGTTCCTAAACACCCATTTGCAACTTATGATTAGATGTTCTTTAGGTCTAGGGACAAGTTCCCATACCTTGTTTCTCTTAAATTGGTTGAGTTCCTCTTGCATATCAATCACCCAACTTTCATCATCAAGAGCCTCATCAATAGATTTTGGCTCAAGTTGAGAAACAAAAGCAAGATTATTATCTAAGAGATTAAGTTGAGAAATAGTACTTTCACCCTTAAAGATATCACCAATAATAAAATCTTTAGGGTGATCCTTGGAGAATCTCCAATCCTGAGGTAGATCTTGATATGGCTCATCTTCTTATTGATGTTGTGGTTCCTCATCTACTATTGATGATTCACCTCCTTTCTTATCTTTTTCTTCTTTTCTTGTGGTGTCCTTCCACTCCAATTTTTCAAGGTTACCTATAAGATCATCAACAAAAATACCTTTCCTAAGATCAAGTTTACTAGATTCATCAAAAACAACATTCATAGACTCTTCAACTACCATTTAACTCTTATTAAAGACTATATACGCCTTGCTAGAGGTGGAATAGCCTAAGAATATACCTTGGTCTTTAAATCAAATTTTCCAAGATTATCCTTGGCATTCAATATATAGCACTTGCATCCAAATACTCTTAGGTATGATATCTTGGATTTCCTACCATTCTATAGCTCATAAGATGTTTTATTAAGAATTGATCTTTTAAAAACTCTATTTGCAATAAAACATGAAGTATTAATGTAATTCGTTAAATAATGCACATTGAGCATGGTTCTAGCCATTTCTACTAGTGTTTTATTTTTCCTCTCTAAAATGTCATTTTGTTGTGGTGTTCTAGGAGTTAAAAAGTTATGAAAAACTCCATTCTCCAACCAATAAGTTTCAAAAGACTCATTTTGAAATTCTTTTCCATGGTCACTTCTAATAGAAGAAATGAAGTAACCCTTTTCATTTTGAATTCTTTTTGCAAAGCTTTTGAAAGCATCAAAAGTATCATTCTTACGAGCTAGAAAGGACACCCAAGTAAACCTAGAGTAATCATTAACTAGGACAAGTGCATATTATTTTCCACCTAAGCTAGCACTTCTAGTAGGTCTTACTAAGTCCATATGAATTAGTTAAAAGGGTCTAGATGAACTTACAACATTTTTAGCTTTGTAGGAGGCTTGATGTTGCTTCCCCATTTAGCAACGACCACATGTCTTGTCTTTAGTGAAGTTTAGCTTTGGAAGGCCTTCCACTAGTTTTCCTTTTGATAGGCTTTGTAGTAGATCCATACTTGTATGTCCAAACCTTCTATGCCACAACCAAGCCTCATTACTAAAAGATATAAGACACTTGAAAGATTGGTTAGCCAAATTGTTTAAGTCAATTGAGTAGGTATTGCCTTTCCTTTCACCTTTGAAAACAACCTCGTCATTAACTAATGTGGTGACTCGACATTCTCTAGGATCAAAGGTGACTTTATTACCTTTGTCACACAGTTGACTTAGACTCAACAAATTATGTTGTAAGCCATTAACTAATAAAACATCATTAATCAAAGAACAACCATTCTTACCAATTTCCAATGCAAATTACCTTAACATTGGCATTACTACCAAATAAGACATTTCTACCTTTTTTTCTGTCAATGCTATGAATAGCTTCCTATTTCCCATCATATGCTTAGAGCATCCATTATCCATATGTCAATTGCTTAATTTATTAGTGGCTACCATAAATCCCTACATAATATAAGAAAATCACTTTTTCTTAGGTACCCAAGCATACTTAGGTCCTAGAAGGTTAGGAGTTGAAGGGTCCTATAATTTAAGGTGTGCCTTCATAATATAACAATGAATATTGATATGCCTATATTTCATGCATAGTCACATTAGTGTTTAGACTTATGAGTCTTTATCCTATGCACAACCTTAGTATGAGTAGGAGGCCTTCTCATACTTTGACTATGTAAGTATATGCAAGTGCATGAATGATGAGAAGTAGTAGAGAATTGTTTGTGTGAGTGAGCATGCTTTTTGTTATACATGTAAGCATGATTGGCCTTCATTGAAGTAGGCCTTGAGCTATTGTGTACTTTCCCTTTACCTTTAGGCATTGGGAATTTAGTGTTTGGAGAACTTTTCTTCCTCATGACCTTAACACTTAAGGTTTGGGGTGTTGTTGGTTTAACAAATGTAATATGTGATGATATGGATAAGGAGGCTTCATTGAAACTTAAACCATGTCTAATTAAAGATGGCCTTTGTGATACTATTAGGGTATCCAAGACTTCCTTTCCCTTATGAAATTTAGAGATAGAGCTTCTAACCTCAATGACTTCTCCTTTTAGGGAGTCATTCTCTTTTCTCAATGAAGCCAATGATGAAGAAAATTTTAAAAGATTTTTCATAGATTTTTTGAGTTCTTCATTTGAAGTCCTTAATTCACTTACAAGATCACTAAGGGATTTGTAATCATTCTCTAGTTTTGAGCATTTTCTCTTATAAGATTTCATTTGTGACTTATACTTATCACATCTCATAGTAAGAGCATCTAAAAGCTCTTCATGTATATCATCTAAATTATCATAATCTAAATAAAAATGAGATGAAGTGCTTACGTTATTAGGATAGTCTTCTTGAGCCATGAAGCATATGTTGGCAATCTCCTCATCCTCTTCATCCTCACTTGAGCTATCATCCTAAGTGGCCTTGAAGCTTTTTCTCTTCTTTTTATCCCCTTTTTTCTTTATTATTAGCTTGGGAAAATCATATTTGATGTGGCCTTGCTTGCCACACTCATAATAAATGACTTTATTTGATCTCTCTTTAGGATTAAAAGTAGCTTTCTTGAAGTTTCTTCTTTATTTTCTTCTTTTAATGAGCTCCTTAGACCTTTTAGAGAGCATTGCTAGTTATTCTTCCTACTTGTCACTTTCTTTTTCACTTGAACTAACCTCCACTTCCTTCCCCTTAGAAGTGGACTTGAGTGCCAAGGTTTTATTCTCATGTTTTTTAGGTTTTTCTCCTTAGCCCCTCATTTTCTTCATTTCCTCATCTTTCTTTAAGGTTAAGTCATGAGTTAAGAGTTTTCCTATCAAGACATCCATTTGCACCTTCCCTATTTCTGGAATGGATTCTTGAATACTGCACACTTTAGCACTAAACTTTTTAAGAGGCAAATGCTTTAAAATTTTAGAGTTTACCTCATGATTTGTGAAAGTCTTACCAAACTTCTTCATGTTAGTGATGATTTCTAGGAGTTTATTAGTCATGTCAGTAATGCTCTCATCCTCCTTCATCATGAACAACTCCCACTCCATCACATACATCCCTAGTCGGCTGGATTTCACCAAGGTGGTGACTTCATGATAGTTCTCCAATGCTTTCTATATCCTGTGGGCTGTTTGGCAATATTGTACTCTTTCAATCTCTTCTCTTAAGAGAGAGCTTAGAAGAATTGCCATGGCTTTCTTATTCTTGCCATTTGATCTTCTATGTGCTTCAACCCACTCTTCTCTTATAATGAGTTCTTCACTTCCATCCACAGTTTTGGTAGGTGGCTTCCATTCTTTGACTAAAACATCCTAAAGATCTACCACATATGTATCAAGATAGATCTCCATCCTATACTTCCAATGAGTATAGCCAGGTCCATCAAAGTAGGGCTTGACGTGTGAGTGGATTCCATCTTGTGCCATGATTTTTGCTCACCTAATTAAGGTTTGTTTGTGAGACTTGGCTCTGATACCACTTGTTGGCCTAGGGGCACTAAGAAGGGAGGTTGAATTAGTGTTCAGTTAAAAATTAAAATGAAGGACAAGGTGGTTAAGAAGTTGATTAAAAGAAGAGAGAAATTAACACAAGTGTTTATAGTGGTTCGAGTGTTAACTAACCCTACATCCACTCCCCAATTCTCTACAATTGGGTATTTCACTTAACTCAAATGGTGTTTCCAAGCTCACACCAAACTTTTACAATTTGTATTTTCTAGGTTCACATAAAAATCTCTTATAAGTTTTTTCAAGGTTCACACTTAAGCCTTTTACAAGTGTTTTCAAGGCTCACACTAAAACCTCTCACAATGGTATTTATTGCTCACACCAAACAATCACTTCAAGCATAAAGAAGAATTGAAAGAATGAGTAGCAAATTTGCAAGAGTTTGGTTACAAATTAATGAATTCTCTTGCATTTACATATGTTTGGTGTAGTATTTATAGCCCATATCCACCAAAGATACATTAGACTAAAACTATGAATAAATCTTAAAAATGTGCTAGGCAGATTCAGCATTAAATGCTTGTCAGACTAAAGTCGTGTTCGCTAATAACTTTTCACGGTCGTAACTTTCTAATTTTAGCTGAAAACACTATTTGTGTCTAATAGCTAGTCTTCATGTTAGCTTTTCATTGGTCATTTAGGAAAATATAGTTGTAGTGTTCTAACCACTCTTAAAAGTCACAGTCGCGAGATATCAATGCCTTGGGAGTGATTGAGACCGTAAATTCCTCTGCTTGAAGAGCAAACTTCAACTGCTTGAGTTGTGGTCGCAAACAAACATTAGCCCTTATGATTTTTGATCTTCAATGGACACCTGGGACACTTGGCAAGTTGTGGTTGTGGCTATGGTTCCCTCCTTTGTCACTATGAAATTAGCAATCACGACTAAGGCATGACACACACTCGAATTCATCTGTGACTATGGCTTTCCTAACTTTAGGTATGTTGCGTCAACAAAGCTGTTTGTGAATTCCTTTGACTTAGCTTCATCCTTTTTTGTGACTAATTCATGGTCATGATTTGCAATACACTCACTGCAAATTAGAGTGATCTCAACAAGGTTGGAGATTTGGACTCCATCCAACTTCTAATGACAAAAACTGACTTATAATTTACAAAACAATACTTAATGAAAGCATTATAATTGATCAATCTCTATTGTCAAAGTAAAAAGAGGTTCATAACTTAGGTTAGATCAACCTAGTCCAACAATGCTAAAAACTAAATATGCAAGCTAAAGACAATAAAATATAAAAGCAACATAGAAAAACTAAAACATATTGCAAAAAAAGGCATAAATGAGTTATCAAAGAACTAAGTTGATATATGTTTAGTCTATGGCCATATGAGTTATGTTGGACTTGGTTGGTTAAACCCAAGTCACAAACCTCTTTTGATCTTGACAGTAGAGATTGATCAGTTCTAATTTTTTCATTAAGTGTTGTTTTGCAGTTTATAAGATAGTATTTTAATTAGAAGTTTGATGGAAATCAAAATCTCCAAACTTATAAAGGTCATCCAAATTCACAGCTTGTATCCCATAAATCACACCCATGAATAAGCTATAAGGATGACAGGTGCTAGGCTAGAGGAATTTGTGGTAGAATTCGCTGATGCGACTTAGACAAAGGAAATGAGCTTGAGTCACAAAGGAATTCGTAGTGGCTATTATGTTTTGAGTCGTGACCGTGAATTTCACAGTGACAAAAAAGGTAACCAAAGCCACAGTCACAGTACGCCAAGTGTTCAAAGTAAATGTTGAAGATAAAAAATTGCGAGGGCAAATTTATGGTCGCGATTGGGACTCAAGAAACTTTAATTTCCTCATCAAACAGAGGAATTTACAGTCTCAATCGCGCCCAAGGCAAAGACAGTTCATGACTATGATCTTTAAGTAGCAGGTAGAACACAACAACTATTTTTCTTTGACAACCAATGGATGAGTGACATGAGGACTGGCCATGAGACATAGAACGGGGTTCTCTGTCATGATTTTTGGCTCCTCAGTGTAAATTACAAATTCGAGACTGCAAAATTCTAGTAGCGACTATGACTTCTGCCTAATAAGCATTTAATGCAAAATTTGCCTAACACAACTTGGAGATTTGGGGATAGTTTTAGAGTAACATCTCTTTGGAGGATATGGGCTATAAATAGTCCACCAAACTCTTGATAATTTGCTACTCATTCTTTTACTCTTCTTTAAGTTTGGTAGATTGTTTGGTATGAGCAATAAACACCAATGTAATTAGGTTGAGAGTTAGCCTAGATTTTAAAACTCTTGTAAGAGGTTAAAGTATGAGCCTAAAAACACTTGCGAGAGGTTTTTGTGTGAGCCTAGAAAACATAAGTTGTAAAGGCATTGTGTGAACCATAAAGCATAAGTTGTAGGTGTGAGCTTCGAAACACCAAGTTAGTTGAGTGAAATTTGGGAGTGGACGTAGGGTTAGCTAACATTTGAGCCACTATAAACCTTTATGTTGATTCTTTCTTTTCATCTTCTTCTTAACTTTCTAAACACATAAATCTTCTTCTTAATTTTACAACAACCCATCAATTCAACCCCCCTTCTTAATGTCCTAGGCCAATAAATGGTATCAGAGCCAAGTCTCACTAAGAAGCTTAATTGTGTGAGTAAAGATCATGGCACAAGAAGGAATTCACACTTACCTTAAGCCATATTTTGATGGAGCAGATTGCACTCATTGAAAGTATAGAATGGAAATCTATCTAGATACATATGTGGTAGATCTATGAGATATTATTGGTAAGGAGTGGAAGCCACCCACCAATGTAGTGGATAGAAGTGAGGAGCTAATCCCTAGAGAGGAGTGGGTTGAAACACATAGAAGATCCAATGCTAAAAATAAAAGAACCATGGCAATCCTTCTAAGCTCTCTCTCAAGAAAAGAAATTGGAAGGGTTCAACATTGCCTAACTGCTTATTGTATTTATAAGGCATTGAAGAACTATCATGAGGGCACCACCTAAGTGAAGTCCAGCCGACCTGAAATGTACGTGATAGAGTGGGAGTTGTTTATGATGAAAGAGGAAGAAAACATCACGGACATGACAAATAAACTCTTAACAATTATCGCCAACATGAAGAAGTTCGAAAGAGTCCTCACCTATCATGAGGTAAATTCTAAAATTTTGAAATCTTTACCTCTTGAGAAATTTGGTGCTATAGTGCATAGTATCCAAGAGTCCAATATGAAAATAGGGAAGGTGCCAACATATGTCTTTATAGGCAAACTCTTGACTTATGAGTTAGCCGTAAAGAAAGATGAGAAAATGAATAAAATGAGGGGTCAAGGAGAAAAATCTAAAAAATAAGAAAGGAAGACCTTGGCACTCAAGTCCACAACTAAGGAGAAGGAAATGGAAGTATCTTCAAGTGAAGAAGAGAGTGACAAGGAGGAGGAGGAACTAGCAATGCTTTATAGAAGAACTAAGGAGTTAATTAGAAGAAGGAAGGAGAGAAGGAACTTCAAGAAAGCAACTCTTACTCCCAAAGAGAGATGAAATGATGTCACATGTTATGAATGTGGCAAACAAGGCCACATCAAATATGATTGCCCAAAGTTGAAGAAAAAGAAAAAAGGGGACAAAGAAAAAAGAAAGAGCTTCAAAACCACTTAGAATGATAGCTCAAGTGAATAAGATGAAGAGGGAGAAGTTGCAAACCTTTATTTCATGGCTCAAAAGGATTCATCCAATGAGGTAAGCTCTTCACCTTACTATGATTTAGATTTTAATGAACTAGATGTTGTAGATTATGAGCTTCTAGAAGCTGTCACTATGAAATGTGACAAATATAAGTCATAAATGGTAACTTACAATAAGAAATGTACTAAATTATAAGATGAATTCAATTCCCTAACTAGTCCTGTAAGTGAATTGAGGGCTTCAAATGAAGAACTCAAAAAATCTATGAAAGCCTTTCCAAATCATCTCCATCTCTAGGTTCATTGAGAATAGAAAATGACTATTTGAAAGGCGAAGTCATTGAGCTTAGAAACTCTATTTCTAAGTTCGACAAGGGTAAGGAAGCTTTGGATACACTTATTGTATCATAAAGGCCTCCCTTGATTAAGCATGGTCTAAGCTTCAATGGAGCCTCTACTTGTTCTACTTCCTCACTCAAAACTTTCATCAAGGCCTCAACACCTCAAAGTTGTTGGAAAGAAAAATGCCCAAGGCACTAAACCCTATTGCCTAAAGGCAATGGAAAGGTGCAACAAGGCCCTAAGCCTATTGCTAAAAAGGGCAATCATGCATACATGTATAATAAAAGGTATGCTCACTCAAACACATACAAAAAAGTTACACCAACACCCATTCATACATGTTCATGCTCACACACACATCATGCATGTATGAGAAAATCCTCTCACTCATACCAAGGTAATGAATAGGAGAAAGACACATAGGTCCAAACTACAATGCCATTATTGCATGAGATATGGACATCTAAATGTTTATTGCTACGTTAGGAAAGCTTACCTCAAGTTAAAGGATCCTTCAAAATGTAACCCCTTAGACCCAAGTATACTTGGGTACCAAAGCAAAAATGATTTATTTGTGTTATGTAGAGGTGTTTTGCATCCACTAATGAAGCAAATGATTGGCATATGGATAGTGGATGCTCAAAGCACATGATAGGCAATAAGAAGCTATCATGGCCTTAAAGGAAAAAGAAGGTGGCAATGTCACATTTGGTAACAATGCCAAGGGTAAGGTAATTAGCATTGGGACCATTGGTAATAGTGGTTCTTCTTTAATTAATGATGTTTTACTTATTGATGGCTTGCAACATAATTTGCTTAGTGTAAGTCAATTATATGACAAAGGTAATAAAGTCACCTTTGACCTTAAAAAATGCCAAGTTACCACTTTAGTGGATAAAAAGGTAGCTTTCAAGGGTGAAAGGAAAGGCAGTACCTATCTAATTGACTTAGATAATTTGGCTAACTAATCTTTTAAGTGTTTTGTGTCTCTTAGTAATGAAGCTTGGCTATGGCATAGAAGGCTTGGACATACTAGCATAGAGCTTTTGCAAAGCTTATCAAAAGGAAAGCTAGTGGAAGGTCTTCCAAAACTAAAGTTTTCTAGAGATAAGACTTGTTGTCCTTGCTAAATGGGGAAGCAACATCAATCTTCCTTCAAAGTAAAGAATGTTATAAGTACATCTAGACCTCTTCAATTAATTCATATGAACTTGATAGGACCTACTAGAAGTGCTAGCTTAGGTGAAAAACATTATACACTAGTCTTAGTTAATGATTACTTTAGGTTTACTTGGGCGTCCTTTATAGCTCATAAGTGTGATACTTTTAATGCTTTTAAAAGTTTTACAAAAAGAATTCAAAATGAAAAAGGTTACATCATTTCTTCAATAAGAAGCGACCATGGAAAGGAATTTCAAAATGAGTCTTTTAAATCTTATTGCTAAAAGAATGAGATTTTTCACAGCTTTTCAACTCCTAGTACACTACAACAAAATGGTGTTATAGAGAGGAAAAACAAAACACTAATAGAGATTGCTAGAACTATGCTCATTGAGTATTTTTTGCCAAATTACTTTTAGGCCAAAGCTATCAATACTTCGTATTATATTGCAAAATCAAGTTTTCAAGAGACTTATTCTTAATAAAACTTCTTATGAGTTATGGAATGGTAGAAAGCCTAAGATATCATATATAAGAGTATTTGGATGCAAGTGCTATATATTGAATACCAAGGATAATCTTGGGAAATTTGACTCAAAAACTAATAAGGGCGTATTCTTAGGTTATTCCACCACTAGAAAGGCCTATAGGGTCTTTAATTAGAGTTCAATGGTTGTTAAAGAGTCTATGCATGTTGTATTTGATGAATCTAGTAAGCTTGATCTTGGGAAAGGTTTTTTATTGATAATCTTATAGGTGACTTTGAGAAATTGGAATTAGAGCACACTACAAGAGAGGAAGATAAGGATAATGATGAGGACAAATCATCAATAGTAGATAAAGAACCACACCATCAATAAGAAGAATTGCCAAGTTAAAATCTACCCAAGGATTGAAGATTCTCCAAGCATCACCCCGAAGATTAAATCATTGGTGATACTTCAAAAGGTGTAAGTACTATATCTCAACTTAACATTTTAGACAATAATCTTGTCTTTGTTTCTCAATTTGAGCTAAAATCTATTGATGAGGCTTTTGATGATGGGAGCTGGGTGATTGCTACATAAGAGTAACTCAACCAATTTGAGAGAAATAATGTGTGGGAACTTATTCCTAGGCCTAAGGAACACCCAATTATAGGTTGCAAATGGGTGTTTAGGAACAAGCTAGATGAGCAAGGATTTATCACTAGGAATAATGCTAGATTGGCTACAAAAGGTTACAACTAAGAGGAAGGCATAAACTATGTTGAAACTTATGCCCCAGTAGCAATCACCTAATTGTTTCCAACTGACTTGCCTTGTTTACCACCTGATAGAGAGATAGAATTTACAATTGAGTTAGTCCTAGGAACAACACAAAAATCCATTCCACCTTATAGGATGGCTCTAACTAAATTAAGAGAATTAAAGACCCAATTGTAGGAACTACTGGAAAAGGGATTCATTAGACCTAGTGTGTCATCTTGGAGTGGTCCAGTATTATTTATTAAAAAGAAAGATGGGATAATGAAGTGGTGTAATTATTATAGGCAGTTGAATCGAGTTACTGTGAAAAACAAATGTCCTTTACCAAGGATAGATGATTTGTTTAACCAATTACAAGGAGCACGAGTGTTTTCTAAAATTTACCTGAAATCAATATATTATCAGCTCAAAATTTCAATCCCTGATGTACTGAAGATAGCTTTTTGAACTAGGTATAGGTATTATGAAATTTTGGTGATGCCATTTGATTTGACTAATGCACCGATTGCATTTATGTCTCTTATAAACAAAGTGTTCCTACCTTAGACAAATTTGTAATTGAGTTCATTAATGACATTTGTGTTTTCAACGAGCAAAGAAGAGAATGAAAAACATTTAAGGATTGTGTTGTAAATTTTGAGGTAAAAATACTTATAATTAAGCAAGTGTGAGTTTTGAATAGACCATGTGGTATTTTTAGGGCATGTAGTTTTTGAAAATGACATAGAGGTGGATCTAAGTAAAATTGAAGCAATAACAAAATGGGAAACCCTAAAGAGTGTTGCAGATGTCTAAAGTTTCTTAGGATTAGCTGGGTATTATCATCAATTTATTGAGGGGTTTTCATTCATAGTTGGTTTTTTGACTAAGTTACTTCATAAAAATACAACATTTTAGTGGTTTGAAGCATGTCAATAGAGTTTTGATGAATTAAAAGATAGATTGATACATGCTCTAGTGTTAGCCATTCCTACAGGTAATGAAGGATTTGTAGTTTATAGTGATACTTCTCATCAAGGTTTGGGATGTGTTTTAATGCAACATGGTAAGGTAATTGGCTACGCATCTAGATAACTAAAGCTTTATGAATTATCTTACCTAGTACATGACCAAGAACTTGCAACCGTTACATTTGCTTTGAAAATATGGATGAATTACTTATATGGAGAAACATTTCAAATATTTAAAGATCATAAGAGCTTGAAGTATTTGATGAGTAAAAAAGAATTAAACATGATTAGAAGTGGTGGTTAGAACTACTAAAAGATTATGATTGAACCATTGAGTATCAACCAGGGAAGGCAAATGCCATTGTTGATGCTTTGAGCAGGAAATCAAAGTGTAGCCTACTTATTAATATTTCCACTATCTTATTTAGTTTAGCTAGGAGCTATAAATATGGAACTAAATATGGAAAAGAATGGGGTATTGATTGTTACTTTTAAAGTAAGGCTAATGTTGCATGATCGAATTAAAAAAGCACAGGGCAATGATCCAAAGTTACATAAAATGATTAAAATGGTAAAATATAAGAGACATGGAGATTTTGATATTCGAAATGATGCCTTTATGTTGAATTCTTATATTTATGTGCCTAATGTTGATAACTTGCAAAGAGATAAGAAGCACATAATGCTTCATATGTCATGCATCTAGGAATGACGAAGATGTATAATACCTTGTGCTCTTATTTTTTGTGGCCTAAAATGAAGAAAGATGTACTAGCCTAAGTTTCAACATGTTTGACTTATTAGTAGATCAAAACAAAACATCAAGCACTAGCTGAAAAATTGAAACCATTGACAATTCTAGTATGGAAATGTGAAAGAATAACCATGGACTTTGTATATAGGTTACCGCGGACTTTGAAGAAGAATGATGTTATATGGGTGATCATTGATAAACTAACTAAGTCAGCCCATTTTTTATCTATTTGATGGGGGTAGTTCACTTAAGCACTTAGCTAAGAAATATGTGTATGAAATTGTCAGATTACATGGCATTCCAGTGTCCATTGTATTAGATAGAGATCCACGATTTACATCTCAAATTTGGGTCAGTTTACAACACGCTTTAGATATCAAGTTGAGTTTCAGTACTGCTTTTCATCCTCTAACAAATGGGCAATCAGAAAGGACAATTCAGACACTTGAAGGCATGCTTCGAGCTTATGTGATAGAGTTTAAAGGTGCATGGGATGAATATATTGCATTGATTGAATTTGCTTATAATAATAATTATCACAACAGTATATATATGGTACCATATGAAGCATTAGTTGGAAGAAAATGTCGAAGTCCTATTTACTAGGATGAAGAAGGGATGCGTGTTTTAGAAGGGCCAAAACTAGTGCAAAACACTATGGACAAGGTGAAGGTAATTAAGAGCAAACTTAAAGCAGCACAAGATAGGCAAAAGAGCTATGTAGACCAACACATAAGAGAAATGAAACATGAGGTGAGAGACAAAGTGTTCCTTCGAGTTTCACCATGGAAAGGAATAATTTGATTTGGCAAGAAGAGGAAACTGAGTCCTCGATACATAGGAAAATATGAGATCCTAAAAAGAATCAATCCATTAGCTTACAGGCTAGCACTACCACTTGAGATGGCTTAAATTCATATTGTTTTTCATGTGAGTATGCTAAGAAAGTATCGGTCTAATCCTATACATATATTTAGGGATCCTGTAATAACAATTGCAAATGACGTAAGTTACATTGAAGAACTAATGGAAATCATTGGTTATAAGACAAAATAGTTGCAAAATCGAGAAATCCCTTTAGTTAAGGTGTTATAGAGAAACCATTCATAAGAAGAGTCTAGATGGGAAATGGAAGAGAACATGAAACGAAAATATACACATTTGTTTATTGGTATTAAATTTTAAGGATAAAATTCTTTATTAGAGTGGAGGAAATGTAACATCCCCATCCACATTCATTGGCATTATCACATGAACACATTCATTGCATAAATGATTTGAAATCCCACATGAACATATGCATTAGATAAATGATCATTTAGACATGTGAATTGGATAAGCACGACCATGACACTTGCACCATTGCATTTTGGATACTTGAACATATATGTAATGTTTGTATAGTTGTATGGAAAATTGTCTTATGTTGTTTGCATGTTATAGCATCATAAATAATGGTGTTATATAGCTTATTTAAAAGTATAAGGAGCATCTAGGGATTCAGAGATGGATGGAGGTGATGAAAGAGTAAAGAAAAAGGACTAAAAGAGGAAAAGTGAACTTCCAACAAATGAAAGTGAAACACCATGATTTTATCTTGTTACGATAGGTCTACAAGTGGAATTTTACACCTTTTAGGATCAAAACAAAGATTTTAAACATGAGAGATGGTAGAAGAAAAAGAGGTCTAAGGAAGAAAGAAAGAAAGGAAAAATAAGAAGAATAATAAGAAGAAGAAGGAGAGGGAGAAGAATGAGTTGCCTGGGAAAGAATCCAAAGGTTTTCTGGTTCTGGGAAACTAGATAAGTTAATTTATCTTCTTACCATATAAAATTAACCCCTCATGGCATGTTAATTATGCATGGCTAGTGAAAATTATGAGGTATTTGAGGTAGAGCTCATGTATGGAAGTTGAAATTAAAGAGAAACAAAAGTTGTCTATGTTAGTTTTATTGTTAGAGCAGCTTGCTGCACCCATGATTTCAATACCATAGAAGAGGAATTAGGGGAAGTGTTGAATATTAAAGTTGTATCTTTATGTCCCATATAAATGCATATGAAACAGTTTTGCTTGATTTTTAGTAAACTAGACACATAATGATACAACATTGTTAAATTTCAGTTCAGTATAAGACATATAGAAAATGTGGTGAATTTTTGAATTCTACGTTATTTTAGTGTCATCTCAATCTAAGTAAGTTTTATAGTTTTGGGTATATCTCAAATTGTACAAATCTAACTACAAAAATGATTCTACAAAAGTTACAAAACACATGAAGGAACTTTTTTCATGTTTTATTCACTATCAAATTCAGTCTATAAAGTCATCAAAACAAATGTCAAATCTTAGGGTGTGCAGGTTTTTAAATGTTGACAATCATTCATGATGAAGGGGAAATATCTCAACAAACATGATAAATTTGGCAAAAATATTTTTTAGACATGTATATCAGACATAAATATACAACTTTAAAGTTTGGCACATCACCAAATTCCTATTCTATGCCATCAAATTCTTGAAAAACAGAGCAAAGATATGAAACATGTTTCATTAGGTTTAGGGTCAGTTAAAATTAAAGAGGTATATCTCTTTCCAAAGAACAAATCAAGAAAACTACTTTATGAGTATTTAGAGGAGATATAACCCTACAAATTTCATATTTTGAACATTGCCTAAATCAACATACAAGGTTATCAAAATATATGAAAATTGTCGAACTTAGGAGATTTTGGTTGGTTGTAAACCAGCCCTAATTAAGGAGCTATAGTTCTTCCCACACAGTAAATTAAGAAAAAATATTTTACATGCATTTAGATAGTCCACAAAGTTACAACTTTTATGGTTTACACTTTCCCTAGTTCCTCTTTTAGTGTTATGAAATCATGAGTACAAAAATTTGCTCTAACAATAAAATCAACACAATTAGCTTTTATTTCTCCTAAATTTCAACTTTGATACATGAGCTCCACCTAAAAAACTCCGTAATTCCTAAAACTAAAAAATTAGGGTTTCTTCCTATGTAGCTCACTTTTTTTCTTCTTCTTCTTTTCTTCTCCTTTCTTCCATTATTTATTAGCTCTCTTCTTTTTCCACACTCCATCATGTTTTTCCTTACCAATCTAATTTTAAAAGATTAAAATTTTAATTTTTATAGCTACCCTAATAGGACAAAATTATTGTGTCTCACTACCATTGGTTTGAAGTTCAATATTCCTTTTTTAGTCCCTATTCTCCACTCTTTCATTGCCTCCATCCATCTCCTAACCCCACATGCTCTTTACACTTTTAAATAAGCTATAAAACACCACTACTTATAATGCTATAATATGCACACAATGTAGGGTAATTTGCCATGCAACTGCACAAATATTATATACATGTTCAAGTGTCTCAAATGCAATGGTGCAAGTGTTATTATCATGCCTATCCATTTCACATATCTATGATCATTTATCAAATGCATATGTCCATGTGGGATTACAAATCATTTATGTAATGAATATTTTCATGTGAGAATGCCAATGAATGATGATAGGGGTGTTACATTTCTTCCCCTCTTAGAAAGAATCACATCCTTAAAATTCAACAATATGGATATTGCCTTTTCATGTTTTGTTTAGTTTCCCATGTAACCTCTTAATGTGAGTGGTTTCTTAATAACACATTAACTAAAGGATTTTCTCAATTTTGTAACTATTTTGTCCTATAACAAATGATTTTCACTAGTTCTTCAACATAACTTACATCATCTATAACTATTATAGCTAGATCCCTAAGTATATATGTAGGATTGGATCGATATTTTTTTAGCATACTCATATGAAATACATGTTGAATCTGAGCCATCTCTAGTAGTAGTGCTGACCTGTAAGCTAGTTGACTGATTCTTTCTTGGATCTCATATGGCCCTATGTATCAAGGACTCAGTTTCCCCTTCTTACCAAATCAAATTATTCCTTTCCATGGTGAAACTCGAAGGAACACTTTGTCTCCCACCTCATATTCCATTTATCTTTTATATTGGTTTGCATAGTTCTTTTACCTATCTTGTGCTTCTTTAAGTTTCCTTTTGATTACCTTCACATTGTCCATAGTGTCTTACACTAGTTCTAGCTCTTCTAAAACATGCATCCCTTCTTCATCCCAATATAGAGGACTTTCTTCCATATAGTGTTTCATATGGTGGCATCTGTATGTTGCTATGATAATAATTATTATAAGGAAATTCAACCAAGACAATATATTCATCCCATACACCTTTAAACTCTATCACACAAGGTCAAAATATGTCTTAAAGTGTTTGAATTGTCCTTTCTGATTGCTCATCTATCTAATGATGAAAAGCAATATTGAAACTCGACTTTGTATCCAAAGCCTGTTGCAAATTGACACAAAATTGAAAGTAAATCATGGATCTCTATTTGATACAATTGACACTAAAATGCCATGTAATCTGACAATTTCATCCACGTATTTATTTGCTAAGTGCTTAAGTGAACTACCCCCATCGAATAGAAAAAAAGTGAGTTGACTTAGTTAATCTATAAATTATCGCCCATATAACACCATTCTTCTTTAAATTCCTTGATAACCCATATACAAAGTCCATGTTTATTCTTTCCCATTTCAATATTGGAATCATCAATGGTATCAAATTTCTAGTTGGTACTTGATGTTCTATTTGATGTGCTGACAAGTTAAACATGTTGAAACATAGACTGCTACATCTTTCTTCATTTTGAGCCACCAAAAATGAGATCACAGGATATTATACATTTTTGTCATTCCTAGATGCATGGCATATGAAGCATTATATGTTTCTTCTAGTTTATATTTACAAGTTATCAATATTAGGCACACAAATACAATACCCCAACATCAAGTCATCATTTTGAATATCAAAATTAGTATGTCACCCTAATTTTTCCATTCCAATCATTCTCTGCAACTTTAAATCCTTTCCTTATGCTTCTTAAATTTTATCATGCAACATTGGCCTTACTTGAAAAGTAACAATCAATACCCCATTATTTACCATATTTAGTTCCACATTCATAGCTCCTAGATGAACTAAATAAGATAGTGGAAATATCTGTAAGTGAGCTACACTACTTCTTGATTTCCTGCTTAAAGCATCAATAACCACATTTACCTTCCTTGGGTGATACTCATTGGTGCTATCATAATCTTTTAATAGTTCTAACCACCATGTCTATCTCATGTTTAATTCTTTTTGGCTCATCAAATACTTTAAACTCTTATGATTTGTAAATATTTGAAATGTTTCTCCATATAAGTAATTCGTCTATATTTTCAAAGCAAACACAACAGTAATAAGTTCTAGGTCGTGTACTTGGTAAGATAATTCATAAGGCTTCAGTTATCTAGATGGATATGCAATTACTTCATCATGTTGGATTAAAACACATCCCAAATATTGATGAGAGGTATCACTATAAACTACAAACCTTTCATTACGTATAGGAATGGCTAACACTGAAGCAACTATCAATCTATATTTTCATTCATCAAAACTGTCTTGACATGCTTCAAACCACAAAAATGCTATATTTTTATGAAGTAACTTAGTCAGAAAAGCAATTATGTGTGAAAACTCCTCAATAAATCGACTATAATACCCAGCTAATCCTTAGAAACTTCAGACATCTACAACAATCTTTAAGGTTTGCTATTTTACTATTGCTTCAATTTTGTTTGGATCCACCTTTATGTCATTTTCATAAACTACATACCTTAAAAATACCATATGGTCGATCCAAAACTCACACTTGCTCAATTTAGCAAATAAATATTCTTCTCTCAAAATTTACAACATAATCCTCAAATGTTGTTCATGTTATTCTTTGCTCCTTGAATACACAAGTATGTCATCAATGAACACAATTATAAATTTATTTAAGCAAGGCAGGAACACTTTGCTCATACGAGAAATAAATGTAGCTGGTGCATTAGTCAAACCAAATGGCATCACCAAAATTTCATAATGCCTATACGTAGTACAAAAAGCTATCTTCAATACATCGGGGTTTGAAATTTTGAGCTGATAATATGTTGATTTCATATCAATTTTAAAAAACACTCTTGCTCCTTATAATTGGTTAAACAAATCATCTATCCTTGGTAAAGGACATTTGTTCTTCATAGTAACATGATTCAACTACTTGTAATCAATACACAACCTCATTGTCCCATCCTTCTTTTTAATAAATAATACTGGAGTACCCTAAGGTGACACACTAGGTCTAATGAATCCCTTTTCTAGTAGTTCATATAATTGGGTTTTTAATTCTCTCAATTTAGTTAGAGCCATCGTATAAGGTGGAATGGATATTTGTGTTGCTCCTAGGACTAACTCAATTGTAAATTCTATCTCACTATTAGGTGGCAAACTAGGTAAGTCAGCTGGAAACACATTTGCCACTAGATATTCTCAAGTAATTCATTTGTGAACCTTGTGTCGACCACATGTGCCGAATAAGCCTCATAACCACTTTTAATCATGCAAAAAGCCTTCATAGCAGAAACTAGACATGCAGGTACAATTTGTTTATCCCCTTGAAACATAACCCTTGTATAATTATAGATTCTAGAACAACTTCCTTAATAAAACAATTCACTATCGCATGATATTTAGACAACCAATCCATACCTAGTATCCTATTAAATTCACGAAGTGGCAACAATACTAGATCATCATTCAACTCAATGTCATTAATGTGAATCACACAATCACAACATACCTTATCCATAAATATCACATCTCTTAAAGGAGTAGTGATACACAGGCTAAAACCTAAAGGTTTATGTTTACTACACAATTATGATGCCATGTTCAATGAAATGAATGAATGTGTGGAGCTAGAATACATTAATACATCAACTTCTAAATCATGGAAAAAAAAAATTTACTAGTTATAACTTTTAAAGCAACAACAACTTCTTACATAGTCATGGCAAATACTTTAGCATGTGTTCGGGGTCTAGAATTTTGACCTTCTGATCTTTTCATACCTTGTCTAGTTGTGGTTGTTTTATCTTTGCCTCTGACCCTACCAAATGATAATCTAGCTTCACTTGCTCTTAAAACTTCAATTGTGGACTCTGATGTAGCTTTGCCTCTATCTCTGCCTCCCTCTGACATTCTAGATCTTTCAAGACAATCTCTAAGCATATAATCAAAAGAGCCACAAAATCAGCACCCACTAGTCAATTTTCTAGATTCACTCAAATGCTGCCTACCATAATGTACTTACGAGGGTCGTTATTTCATAACTTGGCATTGACCTCTGCTTACATATAATGGAACTCCTATTCCCCTACCTCTATAGCTAGAATAACCACCCCTAGCACTGGACTGTGATGTCATATAATCTCCACGTTTACCTTTCTTTTTGTTAAAATCTCTTGTAAACTCAATAAGCCCTTTTTATTGTGTTACTTTGTCCTTTCTTTTTCTAATATTTCACCTTGATTGTAGCAACTTTTAGCTTGAAATAACTTTCAAGATTTGTAGTTGTGATCTTACTTATGATCTCATATAACAGTCCCTCTTCAAACTTTCGATATTTGTCTTTGTCAGTGACCACCATGAAGGATGCATAATGAGATAATTTATTAAAATTTACCTCATACTCATCTATAGTTATCTCCCTCTATTTTAGGTTCAAAAATTCCCTTATTTTGCCATCTTTGTACACTTTTGGCATGTAATTATTTTTGAATTCATGAAGAAAATCATCCTAGGTAAGCACTAAAAGCTAGACATCACTCCCTTAAATGGTTTCCCACCAATCACATGCATCCCTTTATAATAGCGATGCTGCATAATCAAACTTTTCTTATAGTATGCATTTCATCAAATTCAAAACTCTATGTGTTCTTTTTAACCATGTCTTTGCCACAACTAGATCTATGCTACCATTGAAGTCAACTGCATCTATTTTATTAAATTTTCATACCTTATTTCTCTTTGATTTTCCATACCCTGTACAATTGGTTCACCAGGACTATTTTGTGGTTGCCCATGAGATATGTATATGCATGAGAATGTGTAGAAGATCTAACGTTATCATTAAGCTGATCTATTAATTATTAGCATGATGCTTATGTGGAATGCAATTCGGTTGACTCAACTCCCATCGATGAGTCATGGGTACTACCATGACTACCTTATGCTAATGCCCTATGTACATGTCATATGATAATGCATAATAGTGTAATAGTCATGTCATGTTCAAATGTATATCCCTATGGAACCTATCTTTATTCTAATACCAAAAACTATAATGACAATTTTCATTTACAAATCATGGCATTCATGTCCAAAAATACATAAGCATAAGTTGATTCATCATACGTACACAATCTAACATGTATTTAATGTACATATATACTAACTAATGTCTAAGGCTAGTGACCATAAACTAATTCCTATCTAGATATATGTGCATGATACAATTAGAGAGAGAGTTAGAATTCAGTCGACGACTTGTGCTCCATATGTCTACATGGAAAACTCTATCCTCTAACGTATCCAAACCCTATGCTTCAATATATAAAAAACATAACTGTGAATTGGTGAGTTATGAATGAATGAATTAAAATAATAATAAGATTCTTATAACACAACCAACCATCAAATATCATAAAGATACATTACAAGCATAAGAATTGACTATGCAAGTGTAAATGCAATAGATTGATTTTATCACGACCTTGCAAGGCAAACACTGCTCCTGTGAATTCTTGTAATTTAAGTGACATTTAATTTTGTTAGTGAGTATATAACAAGTGAATCATTTGATCAATAACATATGCCAATATCACATATTGGTCCCTTTTCCAAGTGATTTATAAGTGTTTGACATTCTGATCATAACATCCTTTTAGTTCCATATGCAAGTATTCATTCATAATGGTATACCAAGTAATCATTAAGAGCATATAATTCTCACTTGACTTGAATTCACATGTAAGATGTTACAATTCAATCACATATACATGTAATAGAACATAACCATATTGTACAATCATTGCACATGCACATTAGAATCCAATTATGGCTTTTACTAAACTTTTTATGTGACCAACCTTTATGGTACGTTTGGTCCTCTCTCTCAGGCTTCCTTAAAGTGTTGAGATCCCAACATTCAATAAATATATGATTATAAGTATGTCAAAATGATTATGAATGCTAGGTATGCAATTATAGGCATGTTCCATGCAAGTGGACTAAGTGTTTATACATATTTTCCTTATCTAGTAGCCTGACCTTGCTGCAATCTAACTATAATAACTCTTACTATAATTATACAAATTACTTGTTCTTTTTTTTTTCTAATAAACTAGAGATATAATGATACAATAGTATTCAATTTCAGTTCAATATAAGTTATATAGGAAATGAGGTGAATTTTTGAATTATGCCTTATTTGAATATCATCTCAGTTTGAGTAGGTCATACTATCTTGGGCATATCTGAAATTGTACAAATCCAATTGTGAAACTGATTAACTAGAAGTTACAAAACACATGAAGGAACTTTTTTCATGTTTTTAATTATTGTCTAATTTAGTCTATAAAGTCACCAAAGCAAATGACAAATCTCAAGGAGAGCAGGTTTTCAACATGTTGACAATCAGTCATGATGGGGCCAATATCTCATCAAACATAATAAATTTAGCAAAAAAACATTTACATGCATGTAGATCAGACATAAATATACAACTTTCAAGTTTTGCACATCACCAAATTCCCATTCTATGGCCATCAAATTCTTGAAAAATATAATAAATATATGAAATAGGTTTAAATAGGTTCAAGGTTAGTCAAAATTAAGGAGGTATATCTCTTTCCACACAATAAATCAAGCAAAAATGCTTTATGGGTATTTAGAGGAGATATAACCCTAAAAGTTTTGTATTTTGAACTTTATCTAAATCAACACATAAGGTTATCAAAATATATGAAAACAACCATACTGAGGAGATTTTGGTTAGTTGTGAACTAACCCTACTGAAGGATCCATAGTTCTTCCCAAAATCCAAATTAAGTAAAACTTTACATGTATTTATATGGCTATAAAGCTATAACATTCATGGTTTACTATTTCTCCAATTCTTCTTATGGGGTTATAAAATTATGAGTGTAAAAATCTACTCTAACAATAAAATAAACACAATAAGCTCTTATTTCTCTTGAATTTCAACTTTTATACATCAGCTCGACCTCAAATATTCTAGAATTCTTATTATCCATACATGTTTAACATGTCATGAGGAAGGAATTTCATGTAGGAAAAAGATAAAATCACTTACCTCTTTTCCCAAAACTAGAAAAGCTTAGGGTTTCTTCCTAGCTAGCTCATTTTCCTTCCTATTCTTCTTCTTCTTCTTATTGTTCTTCTTCTCATTTATTCCTTTCTTTCTTAGCTCTCTTCATTTTTTGTACTATCTCACATTTTGCCTCTTCAATTTGATCCTAAAAGATGAAAATTTTAATTTGTATACCTACCCTAATAGGACAAAATCATGGTGTCTCACTACCATTTGTTAGAAGTTCAATATTCCTCTTTTAATCCCTCTTTTTCACTCCTTCATCACCTCCATCCATCTTCTAATCCCCATACACTCCTTATGCTTTTAAATAACATCTAAAAGACCATTACTTATTATGTTATAACATGCACACAACATAAGGTGATTTACCTTGCAACTATACAAACATACATATATGTTCAAGTGTCTCAAACGCAATGGTGCAAGTGTTATCATCGTGCTTATCCAATTCACATATCTAAATGACATTTATCCAATGCATATGTTCATATGGGATTACAAATCATTTATGCAATGAACATGTTTATATGAGAATGCCAATGAATGAGGATAGAGATTTACACCTATCCAAATTCAGTAGCATCATCGCATGAAAATATGCATTTCTTAAATGATTTACAATCCCATATGAACATATGCTTTACATAAAAAACCACTTACATTGTGCATTTGATAGCATGACAAAAACACTTACATTGTTATATTTAAGGCACTTTAACATAAATGTGACATTTCATAGTTACATGACAAATTGTCATATGTTGTGTGCATGTTATAATATTATAAATAATGGTATTTTAGAACTTATTAAAAGTATAAGGAGCATAGGATAATTAGTTGAGGGATAGAGATGATGAAGGAGAGAGGAAAAGGGATTAAAAGAGAAAAATTGAACATCAAAACAATGGTAACAAGCCACCATGATTTGTCTTATTATAGTAGGTATAGAAATTGAATTTCTCTTCCTTGATGAGTTAATAAGGGAGGAAAAGAGTGAGGGGCACCAAAAGAAATGAAGAAAGAAAGAAAGAAAAAAGAAGTAGAAGACAGATAAGAAGTAAGCCAGCTAGGAAGATATCCTAAGCTTTTATAGTCTTGGCAAACGGGTAAGTGATTTAATCTTCTTTACATATGAAATTCCTCCTCCATAACATGTTAAACATTGATAATTAGCAAGAATTACAAAGTATTTATAGCTAGAGTTCATGCATCAAAGTTATTAGAAGCATAAGAGATAGAAGGGCTAAATTATGTTTGTTTTAGAGTAGACTGTTACACCCACAATTTCAAATCCCTAATATAATAATTAGGGGAAGTGTAAAACATAAACGTAGTAAAGCTATATCCCCTCTAAATTATTACTAAATAGTTTTGCTTAATTTTTTATGTGAGAAGAGATATTACTCCTTGATTATAACTAATCTTAAACTTTATAAAACCTGTCCAACTTATTGATTTTGTTTACAAAGAATTTGATGGTCATATAATGGGAATTAGCTGAAGTGTAAAACATGAAAGTTGTATAGTTATATAGCATCTAGCTTCTTGTAAAATAGTTTTGCAAAATATATCATCAGTGTTGAGATATTACTCCTTCATTATGACTAATTATGAACTTGATAAAACTTGCACACCCTAAGATTGATCATTTATTTTGATGACCTCATATAGTGAATTAGACAATGTGTAAAACATGAAAAATATTTTTTTTATGTGTTTTGTAATTTTTGGTAAATAAATTTTGCTATTGGATTTGTACGATTTGAAATATGGCCAAGATAGTAAGACCTTATTAGACTGTAGTCACATAAAAATATGGCAGAATTCAAAAATTTACCATATTTTATGTAGGTCTTATATTAACCTGAATTTTGACTATGTTGTATCATCATATGTCTAGTTTATATTGAAAATGAATAAACTCATTCGGATAAATACATTTATAGTTATTACAATTAGAGTGTAGCAAGGTCATGCTGCCATGTAAGAATAATAAACATTAAGACTTGACCCACTTGCATGAAACATGACCATAGTTGCATATCAAGCATGAAAACTCATTTTTTACATATTTATAATCATATATGTATCAAATTTTAAGATCTCAACACTTTGAGGAAGCTAGAGAGAGAGAGAGAGGTTCAAACCTATTATAAAGTTTGCTTCCATGAAAGGTGAATAAAAGTCATAATTAGATTCTAATGTGTATATGTGTGATTTTAAACAATAATACTATGTGTATATGTAATTAAACTGTGACTTTACACATGTGAATACAAGTTAAGTTTAATTATATGATCTTATGATTACTTGTTATACCATTGTGAATGAACACTTATATATATAATTAAAAGAATGTTATAATCGGCTTGTGAAACACTTACAAATCACTTGGCAAAATGATCAGTCTATCATATTATTATGGCACATGTTATATGTTGGCTAGCAAAATCAAATATATCCTATTATTATGGCACATGTTATATGTTGGCTAGCAAAATCAAAAGTTACTTATTCCACATGAATTCTAAAAAGCAATGTTTGTCTTGCAAGGTCATAACAAAATCAATCAAACTATTACACTTGCACTTGCATAAGTCAATGCTCATACTTGTAATGCACCTTAATAATAATTGATCATTGAATGTGTCATTAGAGTATTATGATTATTATTTTTATTTATTGAGTCATGACTCACCAAATCACAATTATTTTTTTAGATAGTGAAGCATAAGATTTGGGCATTTCGGAGTATAAAGTTTTGCATAGAGATACATAGGGTACAGGTCATTGACTAAATTCTAACTTTCTCTTTCTCTCTCTCTCTCCTTGTGTCATATACATATACCTAGATAGAAACTAGTTTATGGTCACCAATATTAAATGGTTTGTACTTAACATATATGTACATTAAATGAGGAAATTGACATACATTTTTTATTTTGTATGAATGATATGTTAACCTTTGTACATATGAATACTTGGACATCAATGCCATGCTTAATAAATGGAAATGAGTGTTGTAATTTTTAGTATCAAAGCAGGGATCGGTTCCATAAGGACAAACATATGATCATGACATGACTTTTGCATTATTATGCTTTATCATATAATATCGTCTTATATGTCTATAAGGCATTAATAGATGGTAGTCATGGAAGAACCCATGACTCACCAAGGAGATAGGAGTCAACCAATTTGCATTCCACAAAAGCATCACACTAATCATGAAGAGATCAACCTACTGAAACTGTTAGATTTCCTACATATTCTCATGCACAACACTTACCTTATGGGCAACCACAATATGAAACTTGTGAGTCTAAACAATCATAAAGAAAGAAGGAATGACAAATTGGGAAAACATGGTGCAATTGACTTTAGTGGTACCATAGATCCAATAATGGCAGAGACATGGCTAAATAGAACACAAAGAGTTTTGAATTTAATGAAATGCATGCCAAAACAAAAGTTTGATTATGTAGTGTCACTATTGTAGGGGCATGCATATGATTGGTAAGAAACCATTCCAAGGAGTGGCCCAGCCTTTAGTGCTTACATGGGATAACTTTCTTCATGAGTTCAATAATAATTACATGTCAGAAGTATATAAAGATGACAAAAGAAAATAATTTTTGAATATGAAACAATGAGGGATTACTATAGATAAGCATGAGGTAAAGTTTAATCAATTAACTCATTATGCATCCTTCATGGTAGCTACTGATAAAGACAAATGTTGAAAGTTTGAAGAGGGACCAAGATATGAGATTCAGAGTAAGATCACAGCTACAAATCTAGAGAGTTATACCAAGTTGAAAGCTACTACAATCAGTGTGGAAATATTAAAAAAATAAAGGATATAACAATAGGCAAAAAGATGGCCTAGTCAGTTTGTGGGAGATTTTAGTAGAAAGAAAGGTAAACATAGAGATTATATGTTATCACAGTCTAGTGCCAAGAGTGGTCACTCTACCTATAGAGGTAGGGGTTAGGAGTTTCATCTTATATATGTAGAGTCAAGGCAAAGCTATGTAATAATGCCCTTTATGAGTACATTATGTAAGGTAGTATATGGGCAAATGTAGAAAACTGATTGGTGGGTGTTGCTTTTGTACATCTTTTGATTATATGCTTAAAGATTTTCTTAAAAGATCTAGAGTGTCAAAGGGAGGTAGAGGTAAAGCTACATAAGAATCCAAAGTTTAAGTTTTAAAAGCAATTAGAGCTAAATTATCATTTGGCAGGGTAGAGGTATAAATAGTACAACTATAGCTGGTCAGGGCATGAGCAAATTAGAAGATCAAAGTTATAAACCCTAGTCACAGCCATAATATTTACCATGACTAGGCAAGGAGCCATCAATCCTCCATAAGTTATCACTAGACAAAATTTTCTCCATGATTTAAAAGTTGATGTATTAATTGATCCTGACTCCACACATTCATTCATTTCATTGAACATGGCATCCCAATTGTGTAGTAAGCATCAACTTTTAAGTTTTAGCCTATGTGTGGGTCCTCTTTTAAGAAATGTAATGATTATGGTTAAGGTATATTGTGATTGCACAATTCACATGGATGATACTAAGTTGAATATTGATTTAATACTATTGCCACTTCATGAATTTGATATGATACTGGGTATAGATTAGTTGACCAAATATCATGCAATAATTAATTATTTTACTAGGGAAGTTATTTTGGAATCTCCAAATGGAACAAGGATTGTATTTTAAAGGGAAATACAAATTGTGCTTGCATTTTTAGTTTTTTTATATTAAGGCTTTTCGCTTGATTAAAGGTGATTGTGAGGCATATCGGGTACATATGGTAGACACAAGATTCACAAATAAACTACTTGAGAACATTCAAGAGATAAATGAGTTCCCATAGTGTTTCCAACTGATTTACCTGATTTGCCACTGTTAAAGGGATATAATTCACAATTAAGTTAGTTTCCGGAACAACATCGATATTCATTCCATATTATAAGATGGCTATTATTGAGCTGAGAGAATTGAAAACTCAATTGCATGAACTACTTGATAAGACATTCATCAGACATAGTATGTCACTTTGGGGTGTTACAGTGTTATTTATTAAAAGGAAGATAGGACAATAAGGTTATCTACTGATTAGAGTTAGTAGAATCAGGTTACTATGAAGAACAAATAACCATTACCAAAAATAGATGATGTCTTTGACTAATTGTAGGGAGCACGGGTGTTTCTAAAATTGACTTGAAATTAGGCTATTATCAGCACAAAATTTCAAATCTAGATGTACTGATGATTGCTTTTCAAACTAGGTATGGGCTATAAAATCCCTATCCTCATTCATTGCAATTCTCACATGAACATATTCATTTCATATTTATAATCTCACATGAACATATGCATCGGATAAATGACACTTGCACCATTGCATTTGGGACACTTAAACAAATATATAATGTTTGAATAGTTGCATGGCAAATTATCTTATGTTGTGTGCATGTTATAACATCATAAATAATGGTGTTTTATAGGTTATTTAAAAGTATAAGGAGCATATATGGATTAGGAGATGGATGAAGGTGGTAAAGAAGTTAAGAAAAGGGACTAAAAGAGGAATATTGAACTTCTAACAATGGTGGTGAGACACCATGATTTTATCCTATTAGGGTAGGTATACAAATTAAATTTTCATTTTTTGTAATTAGATTAGAGAGGTAAAACATAAGGGAGTGCAAGAAAGAAAGGAAGAAATGAGGAGGAGAAGAAGAAGAAGAGGAGGAGGAGGAGGAGAAAGAAAAGTGAGCTAGCTAGGAAGGATGCCTAAGCTTTTCTAGTTTTGGGAAAAGAGGTAAGTTAATTTGTCTTCTTCCCATAGGAAATTACTCCCTCATATCATGTTCAACATACCTGATTATGATGAATTATGGAGTATTTGAGGTAAAACTCATGTATGGAAGTTGAAATTCAAGAGAAACAATAGATGATTGTGTTGGTTTCATTGTTAAAGCATATTAGTGCACTCATGATTTCATAATTCTAGAATAAGAATTGGGGAAAGTGTAAATGTGAGAGTTTGTTGTAATATGTCCCATCTAAATTCATGTAAAGCAATTTCGCATAATCTAGTATGTGTGAAGAGATATGGCTCCTTTATTAAGGCTAATTCACAACCAACCAAAATCTCCTAAATCTAGTTGTTTTCATATATTTTGATGACCTTATGTGTTGGTTTAGATAAAGTGAAAAACATAAAATTTTTAGGGTTATATCCTCTCTAAACTCTTGTGCAATAGTTTTTGTTTAATTTGTTGTGTGAAAAGAGAAACAACTCTTTAATTGTGACTGGCCTCGAACTTGATGAAACCTCATTAGTCTTTTAATTATGTTTTTCAAGAATTTGATGACCATAGGATAGGAATTTAGTGATATGCCAAACTAGAAAATTGTACATTTATGTTTGGTATACATGGATATACAATATTTTTGCCAAATTTATCATGGTTGATGAGATATTGCCCTTTCATCATGACTGATTATCAACATATTGAAAACCTACTCACCCTAAGATTGGTTTTTGTTGTGGTGACATTGTAGACTGAATTAAACAGTGAGTGAAACATGAAAAATGTTCTTTTATGTGTTTTGTAGCTTATGGTAAATCAATCTTGCAATTGAATTTGTACAATCTACAATATACTGAAGCTTGTAGGACCTACTTAGACTGAGAAGACATTGAAATAGAGCATAATTCAAAAAGTAACCATATTTTTTATATACCCTATATTGATCTAAAATTTGACTATATTGTATCATTATATGTCTTGTTTATTTGAAAAAAAGAATCAAGTGATTTAGATAAGTATAGTAAGAGTTACGATAGTTAGACTATGATAAGGTCAGGCTGACATATAAGAAAATTATGTATAAACATTAGGTCCACTTGCATAGAACATGCCTATAGTTGCATACCAAGCATTCATAATTATTTTGACATACTTATAACTGTGTATATATCAAATGTTAGGATCTTAACACGTTGAGGAAGCCTAAAGAGAGGACTAAATCTACCATAAAGGTTGGTTGCATAAAAAGATGAGTAAAAGCCATAATTGGAGCCTAACATGTATGTGTAATGATTTTATGATATGGTTATGTTCTATTACATGTATATGTGATTGAATTGTGACATTTTACATGTGAATACAAGTGAAGTGAGAATTGTATGCTCTTAATGATTACTTGGTATACCATTGTGAACAAACAATTGCATGTGGAACTAAAAGGATGTTGTGAACGTCTTGTCAAACACTTGCAAATCACTTGGAAAAGGGCCAATATGTTCTATTAACACATGTTATTAATCAAATGATTCATTTGTTATATGTTGGCCGATAAAATCAAATGTCACCTTAATTAGATGAATTCCCGAGACTAGTGTTTGCCTTACAAGGTCACAACAAAAAATCAATCTATTGCATTTGCAATTGCATATTCAATTCTTATACTTGTAATGTTTCCTGATGACATTTGATTATTGGTTATATAATAAGAATCTGATTATTATTTTATTCATTAAGTCACAACTCACCAAATCACAATTATGTTTTTCAGATACTGAAGCATAGGGTTTAGATACTTTGGAGCATAAAGTTTTGCATATAGACACATGAAGCATAGGTCGTTGGCTGAATTACAATGCTCTCTCTCTTTGTGTCATATACATATATCTATATAGGAACTAGTTTATGGTTATTAGTCTTGAACATTAGTTAACATATATGTATATTAAATACACGTTGGATTGTCTATGTATGATGAATCAACCTTTATGCATATATATTTTTGGACATGAATGCCATGATTTGCAAATAAAAATGGTCATCACAGTTTTTGAAATCAAAGAATGGATAGTTTCCATAAGGACATATATATGAACATGATATGACTTTACATTATTGTGCATTATCATATGACATAGTCTTATATGTCTATGGGGCATTAGCTGAGGGCTGTCATGGTAGTATCCATGACTCTCTAAGGATAGGGGAGTCAATTGATTTGCATTCCATAGGCACATCATGCTAACCATTCAGTGATCAACCTGTCGACAAAGTTAGATCTCTGACACATTCTCATGCACATCACATATCTCATGGTAACCACGACATAGAATTAGTGAACCAATAGTGCAGCATCTAGAAAATCAAAGAGATAAAAGCTATGACAAATTAAGAAAATAGGGTGCAGTTGACTTTAGTGGTTCCATTGATCCAACAGTGGCACAAACATGACTTAAAAGAACATGGAGAGTTTTGAATTTGATGAAATGCAGACTAGAAGAAAAGTTTGATTATGCAGTATTGCTATTACAAGGGGATACATATAATTAGTGAGAAATCATTCCAAGGAGTGATGTCCAACCTCTAGTGCTTACTTGGGATGATTTTCTTTATGAGTTCAACAATAATTACATGCCAGAGGTGTACAAAGATGACAAAAGAAGGGAATTTTTGAATCTAAAATAAGGGGAGATAACTATACCATTGTAAGGTAAAATTTAATTATTTATCTCATTATGCATCCTTCGTGGTAGCCACTGACAAAGACAAATGTCAAAGTTTGAAGAGGCATTGAGATATGAGATCAGAAGTAAGATTACAACTATAGGTCTTGAAAGTTATACCAAGCTAAAAGCTGTTGCAATTAGGGTGGAAAGATTAGAAAAAAAGAAGGACAGACAAATGATTAAAAAGGTGGGCTTATTGAGTTTATGGAAGATTTTAACATAAAGAAAGGTAAATGTGGAGATTATATTCCATCATAGTCCAATGTTATGGTGGTTACTCTAGCTGTAAAGGCAGGGGATTAAGAGTTTCATCATATGCAAGCATATGTCAAGGCCAAGTTATGCAACAACGACCTTCATGTGTACATTGTGGCAGACAACATATGGTTGAGTATAAAAAACTGACTGGTGGGTGATACTTTTGTGGTTTTTTGATTATATACTTAAAGATTGTCAGGAAGGATCCAAAATATCAGAGAGAGGCATAGTCAGAGGTAGAACTACATCAGAGTCCATAGTTGAAGTTTCAAAAGCAAGTGGAGCTAAAGTATCATTTGGCCAGAGTAGAGGCAATAGGACAAGGTATGAGCAGATCCGAAGGCCTGAGTTCTAGACCCTCGACACAGGCTAGAGTATTTGCCATGACTAGGCAATAAATTATTGTTGCTCCAAAAATTATCATTAGTAAACTTTTTTTCCTTGATTTAGAAGTTAATGCATTAATTGATGGTAAACTTTTTTTTTCCTAGATTTAGAAGTTAATGTATTAATTGATCCTGGCTCTACACTTTCATTCATTTCATTGAACATGTCATCACAATTGTGTAGTAAGCATAAACCTTTAGGTTTTAACCTATATATTAGTACTCCTATGAGAGATGTGATGATTGTGGATAAGATATTCGTGATTATGTGATTCACATTGATGACATTTAGTTGAATGTTGTTATAGTACTATTGCCACTTCATGAATTTGATGTGATACTGGATATAGACTGGTTGTCAAAATATCATGCAATAGTGAATTGTTTTATTAAGTTGTTTTGGAATCTCTAAATCATACAAGGGTTATGTTTTAAGGGGATAGACAAATTGTACTTATATTTCTAGTTTCTGCTATCAATATTTTTTGCATGATTAAAGGTGGTTGTAAGGCTTATTTAGTACATGTGGTGGACACAAAGTTCATAAATGAATTGTTTAAGAATAGTCCAATGGTAAATGAATTTTTAGATGACTTACCTAGTTTGCCACCTGATAGAATGATAGAATTCATAATTGAGTTAGTCATAGGAATAACACCAATATCCATTCTACCTTATATGATTGCTCCAACTGAGTTGAGAGAATTGAATATATTATCTTGATTGAATTTGCTTATAATAATCATTATCATAATAGTATACATATGACACCATATGAAGCACTATATTGAAGAAAATGTTGAAGTCATATCCATTGGGATGAAGAAGAGATGCATAGTGCAAGGCGTTGTGGATAAAGTGAAGGTAATCAAGAGCAAACTTAAAGCAGCATAAGACAAACAAAAGAGCTATGCATACCAACACATAAGATAAATGGAATATGAGGTGGGAGACACTGTGCTCTTTCAAGTTTCACCATAGAAAGGAATAATTCGATTTGGCATGATGGGGAAACTAAGTCCTCAATAGATAGGACCATATGAGATCATAGAAAGAATTAGTCAATTAGCTTAGAGGCTAGCACTACCACCAGAGATGCTCAAATTCATGATGTATTTCATGTGCCTATGTTAAGAAAGTATCAGTTTGATCCTATGCGTATACTTAGGGATGTAATAATAACAATTATAAATGATGTAAGTTTTGTTGAAGAACTAGTGAAAATGATTAGTTATAAGACAAAAAAGTTGCAAAATTGAGAAATCCCATTGGTTAAGGTGTTATGGAGAACCCACTCATAAAAAGAGGCTACATGGGAAATTGAAGAGAAAATGAAATGACAATATCCATATTTGTTTACAGGTATTGAATTTCAGGGATGAAATTCTTTATAAGAGGGGAAGAAATGTAACATACCTATCCACATTCATTGCCATTCTCAAATGAATATATTCATTATATAAATGATTTGTAATCCCACATGAACATATGCATTGGATAAATGAAACTTGCACCATTGCAATTGTGACACCTGAACATATATGTAATGTTTATATAGTTACATGGAAAATTACCTTTTGTTGTATGCATATTATAACATCATAAATAATGGTGCTTTATAGCTTATTTAAAAGTATTAAGAGCATAAAGGTATTAGGAGTTGGATGGAGGTGATGAAGGAGTGAATAAGAGAGACTAAAAGAGGAATATTGAATTTCCAACCAATGGTAGTGAGATACAATGATTTTGTCCTATTAGGGTAGGTATACAAATTAAATTTTTCATCTTTCAATATTAGATTAGAGACGAAAAATGTGATTGAGTGCATAAAATGAAAAGAGCTAAGAAAGAAAGGAAGAAGGAGAAGAAGAAGAGGAAGAACATTAAGGTAGTTAAGAATGAACCCTAAGCTTTTCTGATTTTGAGAAAAGAGGTAAGTTAATTTATCTTCTTCCTACATAAAATTACTCCTTCATAACATGTTAAACATATATGACTAGGATGAATTATGGAGTACTTGAGGTAGATTTCATGTGTGGAAGTTTAAATTGAAGAGAAATAAGAGCTAATTGTGTTGGTTTTATTATTAGAGTACATTCTTGTACTCACAATTTCATAACCCTAGAAGAGGAATTGGGGGATGTGTAAACCATTAAAGTTATAACATTATGTCCCACATAAATGCATGTAAAATAGTTTTGCTTAACTTGGTGTGTGTGAAAAGATATGGCTCCTTCAATAGGGTTGGTTCACAACCAACTAAAATCTCCTTAGTCTGGTTATTTTCATATTTTGATGACTTGATGTGTTGATTTAGAAAAAATGAAAAGTATGAAATTGGTAGGATTATATCCCCTCTAAATATCTATATAGGAGTTTTGCTTAATGTGATATGTGGAAAGAGATATAGTTCTTTAATTATGACTAACCTTGAACCCAATGAAACCTCATCAGTCTTTTAATTCCATTTTCCAAGAATTTGATGGCCATAGGATAAGAATTTAATTATGTTCCAAACTTGGAAGTTGTACATTTAAGTCTTATATACATTCTTGTAAAATTTTTTGCAAAATTTATCATCTTTGATGAGATATTTCCCTTTCATCATGACTGATTGTCAACATATTGAAGACCTAGCCACTTTGTGAATGATTGTTAGTTTTTGTGATTTTATAGACTGAATCAAATAATGAGTGAAATATGAAAAATGTTCCTTTATGTGTTTTGTAACTTATGTTAAATCAGTTTTGCAATTGAATTTGTAGGATGTGAGATATACCTAAGATTGTAAGACATACTCAGAGGGTGATGACATTGAAATAGGGTAGAATTTAAAAATTCACCATATTTTTTTAAATATCGTATATTGATTTGAAAATTTTGACTATGTTGTATCATTATGTGTCTTGTTTATTTTTTTTTAAAAAAAGAATCAAGTCATTTGGAAAAGTATAATAAGAGTTATTATAGTTAGGCTGTAGCAAGGTCAGGATGCCATACAAGAAAAATATGCATAAACACTAGGTCCATTTGAATGGAACATGCCCATAGTTGCATACCAAGCATTCATAATCATTTTGACATACTTATAACATGTAAGTATCAAATGTTAGGATTTGAACACTTTTGGGAAGCCCAAAAGAGAGGACCAAAACTACCATAAAGGTTGGTCGCACTAAATGGTGAGTAAAAGCCATAATTGGATTTTAATGTGTATGTTTGATGATTTTATGATATGCTTATGTACATGTATATGTGATTGAATTCTGACATTTTACATGTGGATACAAATGAGAATTATATGCTCTTAAAGATTGCTTGGTATACCATTATGAATGAACACTTGTATATTGAACTAAAAGGATGTTGTGACCGGCTTGTCAAACACTTGCAAATCACTTGGAAAAGGGATCAATATGTCTTATTGGCACATATTATTGATCAAGTGATTCATTTGTTATATGTTGGCTAGAAAAATCAAATGTCACTTGAATCACATGAATTCTTGAAAGCAGTGTTTGCCTTGCAAGGTCACAACCAAAAATCAATCTATTGCATTTGCACTTGCATAGTCAATTCTTATTCTTGTAATATATCATGATGATATTTGATTGTTGGTTGTGCCATAAGAATCTAATTATTATTTTTATCCATTGAGTTGTGACTCACTAAATTGCAATTATGTTTTTTAGATACTGAAGCATAGGGTTTGGTTAATTTGGAACATAGAGTTCTGCATATAGACACTTGGACTGAATTCCATTTCTCTCTCTCATTGTGTCTATTCATATATATAGATAGGAACCAGTTTATGGTCATTGGCCTTGAACATTAGTTAACATAAATGTACATTAAATACATGTTAGATTGTGTATGTATGATGAATCAACTTTTATGCACATGTATTTTTAGACATGAATGCCAAGATTTATAAATGAAAATGGTCGTTATATAGGCATTATGAATTTTTAGCGATACCATTTGGTTTGATTAATGTACCAGCTGTATTCATGCCTCTTATTAACAAGGTGTTTTAGACTTACTTAGATAGATTTGCAATTATGTGTATTGATGAATACTAGTGTATTCAATGAGCAAAGAGGAGCATGAACAACATTTAATAATCGTATTGGATATTTTGAGAGAAATATTTGTTTGCTAAATTAAGCAAGTGTCAGCTCTACATTGATAATATGGCATTTTTTGGGACATATGGTCTCTAAAAAAGGCACAACCGTAGATGCAAACAAATTGAAACAATAGTAAAATAGGAATCCCAAAGAGTGTTGTAGAAGTCCAAAGTTTCTTAGGACTAACTAGGTATTATTGTCAATTTATTGAAGGTTTTCACTTATAACTACTCCTTCAACTAAGTTACTTTAGAAAAACTATAACGTTATAGTGGTCTAAAGCATGCCATGAGGTTTTGATGAATTAAAAAATAGATTGACATATGCTCTAGTACTAATGATTCTTATAGGTAATAAAGGATTTATAGCTTCTAGCAATGCCTCTCATCAAGGTTTATGATGTGTTTTAATGCAACATGTTAAGGTAATTTCTTATGCTTCTAGATAGTTTGAGCTATATGAATTATCTTTTCTAGTGCATGACTTATAACTTGTTGTTATTGTGTTTGCTTTGAAAATATAGAGCATTATTTGAATGGAAAAACTTTTCAAATATTTACAGATCATAAGAGCATAAATTATTTGTTGAACAAAAAAAAGAATTGAACATATGATAGAGGTGACTATTAAAATTGCTAAAAGATTATGATTGCACCATTGAGTATCACCCAAGGAAGACAAATGTGGTTACTAATGCTTTGAGTAAGAAATCTAAAAATAATGTACCTTATTTATAAGTGTTTCTAGTCTTATTTAGTTCAGTTATGAGCTGTGAATGTGGAACTAAATGTGTAAAAGAATGGGGTATTGGTTGCTACTTTTTAAGTGAGACCAATTGCATGATTGAATAAAAAAGCATGAGGAAAGGATTTGAAGTTATAATAAATTATTGAAAAGGGTAAAGCAAGGGATATACACTGATTTTGACATTTGAAATGATGTCTTGATGTTGGATCCCATATTTGTGTGCCAATGTTGATAACTTACAAAGAGAAATCCTAGAGGAAGTATATCACTCCATATGCGAAGCATCTAGGAACAATAAAAATGTATAGTACATAACGATCTCATTTTTTATTGCCTAAAATGCAAGAAAGATGCAACAACCTATTTTTTAAAAAGTTTGTCTTATCAATAGATCAAAATAGAACATTAAGCACTAGTTGAAAAATGGAAAACATTGATGATTTTGATATGGAAATAGGAAAGAGTGACCACGAACTTCATATATGGGTTATCGAAAACTCTAAAGAAGAATGATACTCTATAGGTGATCATTGATTGACTAACTAATTCAACTCACTTTTTGCCTACTCAATGAACTAGTTCACTTAAGTAATTGGCTAAGAAATATATGGATCAATTATCATATTACATGGTGTTCCAATGCCCATTGTATTAGATAGAGATCCATGATTTACATCTTGATTTTAGGTGAGTTTCCAACAACCTTTGGGTACCAAGTTTCATTTTAGTATTTCTTTTTCATCCTCAGATAAATGGACAATCATAAAGGATAATTCAGACATATGAAAACATGATTTAAGCTTGTGTGATAAAGTTCAAAGGTATATGGGATAAATATATTGCCTTGATCAAATTTACTTATAATAATCATTATCATAGCAATATACAAATGACACTATATAAAGCAATATATGGAAGAAAATGTCAAAGTCCTATCCACTGGGATGAAGAAGGGATATGTATTTTAGAAGGACTTTAACGAGTGCAAGACACTATGGACAAGGTAAAAGTACTCAAAAGTAAACTTAAAGCAACTTAAGATAGGTAAAAGAACTATGCAAACTAACATTGAAGATAAATATAATATCAAGTTGGACACAAAGTGTTCGTTTGAGTTCACAATAGATTGGAATAATTTAATTTAACAAAAAAGGGAAATTGAGTCCTCATTATATAATGTTGCATAAGATCCTACAAAGAATCAATCTATTAGCTTACAGATTAGCACTACACCAGAGATGGCTCAAATAAATGATGTATTTCATGTGAGTATGCTCAAAGGTATCAATTTGATCCAACACATATACTTAGGGATCTAATGATAACAATTATAGATAATAAGAGTTATGTTGAAGAACTAGTGAAAATCATTTGCTATAAGATAATATAGTTATGAAATCGAGAAATCCCTTTGGTTAAGGTTTTATAGAGAAAACACTCGTAAGAAGAGACCACATGAGAAACTAAAGATAACATGAAATGACAATATCCACATTTGATTATAGGTATTGAATTTTAAGGATAAAATCCTTTATAAGAGGGGATGAAAATGTAGCATCCCTATCCTCATTCATTAGCATCCTCACATCAACATATGCATTTCATAAATGATTTTCAATCCCACATGACCACATTCATTACATAAATGATCATTTAGATATGTGCATTCAATAAGCACGATGATAACACTTGCACCATTATATTTATGGCACTTGAACATAGATGTGAGGTTTCATAGTTTCATAGAAAATTATCATATATTATATGCATGTTATAATATCATAAATGGTAGAGTTTTAGAGCATAATCAGCATATGGGAATTAGTAGAGATAGCTGATGAAGGAGTGAGAAAGAGGGACTAAAGAAAGGAAAATTAAACTTCCAACCAATAGTAACAAGCCACGTGGTTTTGTCTTGTTAGAGCAGGTATAGAAATTGAATTTCTCTTCCTTTAGGAGCTGATAAGGGAAGAAAAATGTGAGATATAACAAAATAAAGAAAGAGCAAATGAAGAAAGAAATAAAGAAGAAGAAGAAGGAGAAGAAGTAAGATAGCTAGAAAGAAATCTTAAGCTTTTCTAGTTTTGGAAAAGGGCTGAGTGATTTAATCTTTTTTCCATATGAAATTGCTCCTCCGTACCATGTTAAACATGTATAATTAGTAAGAATTATAAAGTAATTATATCTAGAGCTCATGCAAGGAAGTTGTTAAAAACATAGGAGATATAAGAGATGAATTGCATTGATTTTGTTATTAGAAAAAGTTGTTGCACCAATAATTTCATAAACCTAGAATAAGAATTAGGGAAAGTGTAAAACATGAAATTTAATGCAATCACACTCCAAATCTTTTAATCTAAACTTGCAAGGGAAGCATAAGCAAAAAATAAAGCATAAGAAAAAATAAAAAAGAAAAATAAAAGAAAAAAATCATTATATTAAAAACTCATAAGACAGTATAGCAAGTTTTGATTGCCTTATCAACTGTCGAAGCTAAATATGTAGTAGCAGGTTATTGCACCCAAGTTCTTTGGATGAAACAATAATTAAAGGATTTTTGCAAAGATTTTGATCACATTCCCATCAAATGTGACAACACTAATGTAATAAATATTTCAAAAAAAAAAAAACCCATATATCATTCTAGGAGCAAACATATAGACATTAGACGTCACTTTCTTAGAGATCATGTCCAAAAGGGTGATGTTGTGTGAGAATTTATAGACACAAATCATCAACTTGTGGATATTTTCATAAAACCTCTCAATGAAGAAAGGATGAACTTCATTAAGAGAGAGTTGGGAATGCTTGATGGAAGCGCCCTAATGTATAAATTAGATAATTATAATATATTGCATTATTCCATGTTGAATGATTGCCTTGTGATGTATGTAATATTTATTCCTTTAAATGTCTTCATTTTATTTGTAATTGTACCTTTTTATGTCAATTTGCATAAATTGGACATCAATAAATTGAGTGGATCACAGTTGGATAGTCAAGTCTTATAATTTCATTGCTATTTTTACGACTTGTAATTTGCAATTGCTATTTATTGTGTATAATTACCTTGCATTAATGTTGTTGTTTGTGTTTGTTTAATATATGCCTAATGGGTGTACCTAATGTACATTTAAATAACATAATAGTGATGTGTTTTGGATGATTTTTAAATGCCTAGAATTTAGATTTGAAGTATCTTGAAGGAAGGAAGAAAGAGTTGAATAGTTGAATATATGACATGTCCTGATGCCATTAGATATGTTTAATGTGTGCTTAATTTGTGTGTCTATGTATATTTAATGACATGATAATGATGTGTTTTATATGATTTCTAAGTGTCTAAAGTTGGTATTTGAAGTTTCTTAGATGAAGGAAGGAAGAGTTGGAAGTAAGGCTTCCATAAGTCATATGTTTTAAAAGATGCACTTTGATGGATTTTAGAAAACAATTTTGCTACAATTTTTATTAAGAATTAATTATTAAACATTAATGTAGAGTTTCAAATCAAAAAATAAATGAAATTTAGGAAAAACTTTTAAAAATCAAACCTGAATTGGTAGCCAAAAGTGTTTAAACAAGCTAGGATGTCCAAAATAATCATTTTGCATCCTCCTAATTGCCTCACCACCTTCTTCCATTTATTTTCATGAATAAACATTAGATTTCTTTAGGTTTTATCAATTCAAAACTCATATAAAACCTCCCAAAATGTTTCTTCCATCCATGGCCACCTAATCAAGTTGGCAGAATCAAGTTTGCTCATCCATCTTCTTCCATTTTCAATCAAGTTTATGAATTACTCCTTCCTATTTCTAGTAAGTTATAATATGATATATTTATTGTATTATTTGTTCCAAATTTGAATAGTTTATGGTGTTTTTGAGCTTGGTGGTGATGGAAGTGATAAAGTTTGGTATTGGTATGACATGAAAGGTGATATTTTCTTTACAATGAGCTTTAGATGTACTTAATGGGTATGGGCTATTCCTTTTTGTCCTTCATGGTTGATGGTTTATCAAATGATAATTATTTTTCTAATATTCATATTTGAGAAGAAAATTAAGCTTGAAAGGTATTTTACACCTTAGTTGCACTAAAGGCAAATTTGATGTCTTAATGAACATTGTAAGTGTTCTTATGTAACTAGCTTGATTTTATGAGGACGATTAATATTAAATGAGTTTCCTTGACTTTTTTTTTTAATACTTTAGACTTATAATTAGTTCCTATCAATTATGGAAAGGAGTGTCATTCACCTAGTTGGGGTAGAGATGAGCATTTATTAGACTTTTAATTTAGTATGCTATGAGGGATTTTATGATCTTTTTTCATAGGATTGAGAGCTTGAAGCTTTTCTTTAAATTTTATAAGTTAAATTTAAGGTCTTATATTCATATAACAAAACACTTGCACACTAATTAGTAATTAGCTATTGCTTATTATCACCACAATAAGAATTGAAATATTAGGTTTCAATATGTATAAAGCAATACAGGCAAGCTTTCTTGGAAAGAGCAACAACCATAGGTTTATGATACTATTACAAATATTCCTTATGAATTTCAAGAAAAGGAAAACAAATCCTAGTACGTAGAGCTCCTAGGTAAAAGTTAGAAAAAAGTAAAAGGTAAGCTAAAAAATATTTTATTAAAAAACCCATAAATACTAATCAAGAACAAATGGAATATCATGCCTTCAGTGGTAAAGTAATTATGCTCTCATCAAATGAATTAGGTGATTTAAAATTAAAATGGAATATTTCTCATATGATTAATAAAGTTACATTTTTATTGCATTTTTGTAAAATCAAAAGAGAATGAAATGAAAAGGAAAAGAAAAAAGAAAATGTAAAGCTCAAGGGTACTATGGCTCAAATTATATTTTAGTTGTAAATGAATTATTTTAATCATTATGGCCATTCAACTTCTATTATGATTGTAATAAAGTTAAATAAACTAATTTTGACAAACTTTTTTACTACTGTTATTGAGCTTTGACAATTTTTTAAGTATAAAGCAACTTTATTTTAAAAATTGGTTAACATTTTAATGAAAGTTAAGTTATTTCCTTTACAAATAGACTTAGTTTTATTGATATGTGTGTGTAATTGCTAGGTACTATTAGAGATTGTGATATTGATCGACACAAGAACAATTTATGTATTTTGGGAAAGATATATAACTTGGGATGAGTAGATATTCCCACACCTCCTCAAGTAACCTTATGTTTTCAAAGCTTAACATTCATGCATCATGCAAACTATGTTTCAATGTATTCAATGTTTGATGTACAAGCCATGACTATGATCAAGTATATACTTGCACATATATTTAAATATGCTGATAAATGACTTAATATATATGTTTAATGTCATATGCATTGATGATGATGATATGTGGAAGAAGTAATATTGCTTATGTGTGTTGGTAATCTCAAGGATTATCTGGGGATTCCATTGATACATGGATAGCTATGTTTTGATTGATAATGTGATTTGATTATAACGTTCGATGAAAAGATTACATGCATGAAATGGTTGGTAAGGGCATTCGACTATGTAAAAGAAAGGTGTGGCTGGTGAGCAAACTTCCTCACGACATATATAGTGTTAAGTTGCCAGGTCAGGAAACTCTCCTATAGTAAGGATCGGCTTGTGGGAAGGAGATGATGTCTCCCATAATACCTTAAGTGAGTTTTCACTATCGACTTAGTTTACCTTGATTATATTTGGAGTGAATTTATATTTTTTAAAGATAAGAGAAAGCCAAATGTAAAATGAAGCTTGAATGCTTGTTAGTTCCATTCTAGTGCTTATTAAGTTCATCAATGCCTATTGAACCCTTAAAATGACCCATTAAAAAAATCTCAAGAGATAGCTATTCGAATTTGTGTAAAGTTTTAAGGCATCAACACCTATTAAAAAATATCTTAGAAAAGTTATTTAAATATGCACAAATGCTCTCCAATAATCATTGAAATCTCTAATGCCATTGATATGAAGAAATAACTTGTTAAAAATACCCTAGGAAATTTGTTATTGTTTTTTACTTCATATGGTTAAGATTTAACACCTATTAAATTTCTTCAGCAACCATAAAATCTTGAGACTATTGAATTCTAAATGTCTAATGGAAATAACTTTAGACTTAAAGGGCCAATGCTTATTGATTTATTCTAGTGGTCACTGATCAAACATAATGACTATATTTTACAAAAATGCTAAAAAGTGTGTTTGATGTGTCTACTTAATACATTTTAGACTTAAGCTATAAAAAAAGATCCCTTTTGACCATTAATAGATTACCAATACTTCTAGCACAATTTGTAACTATCTAAAGAGTATTGAATAGAAAATCTCAAGTTATTTGCTTAAATTGGTAACTTGTAAAAGGTTTTTAGCTTAAGTGTTTTAATTAAAGTGCTTCTTTAAGAAATATTTATAACCACTTGCATAAGGATTGTAATTTAGGTTAAGTAAGCATTATTTGAATATGCTAGGGCTCAAGGTAATGCCTATGAACTATCATAGGAAGGCTTGACATGTGCCAAAAACTCATTACTTGAATCTAGTTAGGTAGAACTAAGTTTCTAATGATATAAGTTGCACCTATAAGTAACTTATTAATGAAAAGACTTTAGTTAGATAATTAAGAGAGAAGATGTAGGTAAGGATTTTTTTCCAAACCTCTATAAAATAATTATGTTATACATTATCTCTCTCTCCATTTTGTGTGATTAAGCATTTTACTTTAATTTTGTAAAAATTTGCTATCACCCTATTCACCTTCCCCTTCTAAGGCTTATATCAAATAATAATTGGCGTTAAAGCTTCATCTCTTATTCATACGTGCAAGAGTAAAAATTAATGGGAAACTAAGAAAAGTTTAGTTGATCCACAATCCTATATTCTTTAAAGATGATGACTATGGCTATTAGAAGAATTGTATGGAAATTCTAGATAGTGAATAATAGACCTTTGTGATATTGTTGAAGAAGGAAGAGAGGCTCTTATAAATATTGTAAGGGGTGTCATGGCACTAACAAAAAGAGTGAATGGATAACTAATGAAAAGAAAGCCAACTTGAAGAATAGAAGATCTTTGCATGTTCTTTTACATGATATCTATAAGTCAAAATATGCAAAGCTATAAATGTGCACTATAGCAAAAGAGATTGGGATACACTTTAAACACAAAATGAAGATATAAATGAGGTACAAAAAAAAAAAATTCAAATCCATAAGTATAAATACCAAAATTTTATGTACCAACCCAATGAGACCATCACTAAAATGTATAATCAATTCATTGACATTATAGGAAGCTACAAAAGGACATAATGGCCTAACTTTGCCCAAGGATAATTGTAAAGCCAATAAGGCTACCATAATGAAAGCTAATAAGCTTAAAGCTCGCACACTTACTAGACTCATGAGGAATCTCTTAGCTCATGAGATTACCTTGGAGAATTTTGTGGGTAATGAAGGATAAAAAAAGAAAGACATAATGTTGGAGGCTAAGGAGGTAAGAAAAATTCTTTCATTTATAAGTATTATGAGAGTGTAAGTGATGAATACTGTAACGACCAATTTATTTTCAAATCATGGCATTCATATCTAAAAATATATATGCATAAAGGTTTATTCATCATACATACACATTCCAACATATATTTAATGTATATGTATGTTAACTAATGTTCAAGGTTAGTGACCATAAATTGGTTCCTATCTAGATATATGTACATGACACAAGGATAGAGAGAGTTGGAATCCAGCCGACGACCTATGTTCCATGTGTCTCTATGCAAAACTTTATGCACCAAAGTATCCAAACCCTATGCTTCAATATCTGAAAAACATAATTGCGATTTGATTAATCGCAACTCAATGAATAAAAATAATAATCAGATTCTTATAGCACAACCAACATAAGAATATCATCAGTATACATTATAAGTATAACAATTGACTATGCAAGTGCAAGTGCAATAGATTGAATAAGAATATCATCAGTATACATTATAAGTATAACAATTGACTATGCAAGTGCAAGTACAATAGATTGATTTTTATCATGGCTTTGCAAGGCAAACACTGCTCCTGGGATTTCATGTGATTTAAGTGACATTTGATTTTTATTGACTAGCATATAACAAGTGAATCATTTGATCAATAACATGTGCCAATGGTACATGTTGGTCCATTTTCCAAGTGATTTGCAAGTGTTTGACAAGCCAGTCACAACTTCCTTTTAGTTCCATATGCAAGTGTTCATTCATAACGGTATACCAAGTAACCATTAAGAGCATATAATTCTCACTCAATTTGTATTCACATGTAAAGTTAACAATTCAATCTCATATACATGTAATAGAACATAATCATATTATAAATTTATCAGACATACACACATTATAATCTAATTATGATTTTTACTCACATTTTGATGTGACCAATCATTATGGTAGGATTGGTTCTCTCTCTAGGGCTTCCTCAAAGTGTTGAGATCCTAACATTTGATACATACATAGTTATAAGTATGCCAAAATGATTATGAATGATTGGTATAAAACTATGGCATGATCCATGCAAGTGAACGTAGTGTTTATGCATATTTTCCTTATATGCCAACCCGACCTTGCTATACTCTCATAGTAATAACTCTAGATATACTTATCCAAATGACTTGATTATTTTTTTCAAATAAACTAGACATATAATGATACGACATAGTCAAATATCAAGTCAATATAAGACATAGAGTCAAATTTTAGGTGAATATAAGACATGAAGAAATGTGGTGAATTTTTTAATTTTGCCCTATTTTAATGTCATCTCAATCTAAGTAGGTCTTACATTATTGGGTATATCTCAAATTATACAAATTCAACTGTAAAAATGATCCACTAGAAGTTACAAAACACATAAAGGAACATTTTTCATGTTTTACTCTTTGTCTAATTCAATTTATAAAGTCACTAAAGCAAATGACCAATATCAGGGTGAGCAGGTTTTCAACATATTGACAATCAGTCATAATGAACGGGCAATATCTCAATAACCATGTTAAATTTGGCAAAAATATTTCACAAAATGTAGATCAAACATGAATATAAAACTTTCAAGTTTGTCACATCAACAAATTCCGAATCTATGGCCACCAAATTCTTAGAAAACAAAATTATAAGATTGATGAGGTTTCATCAGTTTTAGGGTTAGTCACAATAAATAAGCCAAATTTATTTCCACACAACAAATCAAGCAAAACTACTTTATATGTATTTAGAGGGGATATAATCCTACAAATTTTATCTTTTATAATTTGTCTAAATTCGAACATAAGGTCATCATAATATAAAAAAAAAAATAGAAAGTCATGATTTTGGCAGGTTGGGAAACAACCCTAATAAAGGAGACATATCACCTCACACACACCAAATTAAGCAAAAAAGTTTTGCATGTATTTAGGTGGGGCATAAAGCTACAACTTTTATATTTTGCACTTTCCCTAATTCCTCTTCTTGGGTTATGAAATCCCTTGTACAATATTCTGCTCTAACAACAAAACCAACACAATCAGCCCTTATTTCTCTTGAATTTCAACTTCTATACATGAGCTCTAAGTCAAATAATCCATAATTCTTACTAACAATGCATGATTAAGATAAATTAACTTAGTTATTTTCCCAAAATCAGAAAAGCTTAGGATTCCTTCCTAGGTAGCTCACTCTTTTCCCTCTCTTTCCTTTTCTTTTTCTTCTTCTTCTTCTTCTTCTTCTTCGTTCTTTATTCCTTAGCACTCTCTTTCTTATGTTGTCCTTCATATTGAAGCTCTCTATTCTGATCCTAAAGGTTGAAAAATTCCATTTGTAAACCTACTGTAACAAGATAAAATCATGGTGTCTCATTTCCATTGGTTGGAAGTTCACTTTTCCCCCTTTAGTCCCTCTTTTTCAATCCTTTATCACCTCAATCCATCTCTTAATCCCCATATGCCCCTTATACTTTTAAATAAGCTCTAAAACACCATTATTTATGATACTATAACATCCACACAATATAACATAATTTGCCATGCTACTATACAAACATTACAAATATGTTCAAGTGTCCTAAATACAATGGTGCAAGTGTCATCATCATGCTTATCCAATTCACATATCTAAATGATCATTTATCCATTGAATATATTCTTATAGGATTACAATTCATTTATATAAATTATATGTTAATGTAAGAATGCCAATAAATATGGATAGAGATTTTATAAAGACTAATTAACACCCATCACAAATCAAGTAAAAAAGTTCCTTATTAGTGGTAAGAAGGAAATGTTTAACAAAGACTAGAAGATAGGTGACTTTTCTAATAATAATAAAGTTGTATGTAATGGGTGCAACAATTTAGGTCATTTTAAAATAAGTAGCCCTAAATTAAAGAAGCATAGGCATTCTTCAGTGAAACTCCCTAAGAAAAAGAAGGAAGCTTTAAAGGCCATATTAGAAGGCACAAATACATTAATGAGTCAAAGCTTTAATGGTGTAAATGAAGTAATAAAAATTTTCTTAATGGCTATTAAGCAAAAGCAACAGGATTATTATGGAAGTGAAAGTAATGACGAAAGTGAAGTTGATGGTGGTAGTGAAAGCAATAATGAAGAAAGGTAAATATTTTTTACTCTTTCATAAAATGAGTTAAGTGGTGTCATAACAAATTTACTAGGTGAGTTTTATGAGACCACTTAAGAAAATGAATCCTTAAAAACTTCCTCTTTTTTGCTTCAAATAGAAAATGAAAAGCTAAAAATTCTTTGAAAATTTTGAAAGCATTAATTAAAAAGATTATGTATTTTATAACTTAAAACAAAAGTTAAAAAGTTCTTAAAGGAAAAACAAAAAAAAAAAAGATTCTACTCATGAGTCTCAAAGAAGCTCTTCTATTAAATTTGGTCTTAGCTATACTGATACATCATCTTCTAATTTTACTCTTTGTACATCATTACAATCTAAGATCACTTTTTTTGAAGGTTAATCATTCAAGGAAATTTAGCCTTTAAAGTGATAAAACAAATAATTCTTCTTAAAAGGTAAATGCTAGTGCTATGATAAAAGCTTTAATGCTAAAGGTTAACCTACAAGCACAAGCATGCATTGGACCTCTACCATAAAATGAGCCTAAACATGCATATATGTACTTTTAGGGTAAGAAGGCAAAATATAAAAAATAATGCACTAAGGTGTTATACCTATTAGGCAAGACTGCCATTTCATGCCTAGGCTTTAAAGGTAAAAATAGGAAATATGATAATACATACATGGCAATAACTTTTGTAGCTAGAAGGCATATGCCTAAGAAATAATTTATGCCTTATCATGCATCATATCAACCTACACCATAACATGCCTACTTTGATGATCATTATTCTTATTATATTATGTATAACCACATTACTTATTACTACAAGAAAATAATAAGTAATGAGTAAGTAACAAGAATTAACCCTTAAGGACCTAAGAGCATTTGGGTACTTAAGATGAGATATTCATACTTTATAGGTGTGCTTGCAATCTAAGGTTAAAAATAATTATTAGTATTTTAATAGTGGATGCTCAAAGCACATGACTAAAAATATGAAGTTCTTCTCTAAGCTTGAAAATATGGAAGGACTTGGAAATGTCCCTTTTAAAGACAATGGTAATGCAAGTATTATAGGTGTAGGTAAAATTGGTAAGGGACTCATCCATTCTTAACAAAGTATTCCTTATAAATAGTCTTAAGCATAGTCTTTTAAGTGTAAGTCATTTTTGTGACAAAGGACTTATAGTTAAGTTTCAAGCTTTCTATATGTCAAGAATAAGTGACAATAAATTACTTTTTATCCACATAAGAGTTCAAACTATTTATGTGGTTAATTTAGATGTTATGTCTAAATTTTTTTTATGCGTTTGGTTATGATAATTGATAAAGGTTAGACATGGCATAAAATACTTGAACATGCAAATGTAGACTTAATTAACACATAAACAAACTAATGAAATGATTTCTAAATACCAAATTCACCAAGTTTGAGTGTTTGGGATTTTTGCTTAGACGAGTGGAATCTAACTTATGACTCTTAACCTTTTGTTGACCATTAGAAGGTTAAGAGGACATTAGTTTGCACTTTTGTATAACACTTAGTGGCATATGATTTATAAGGATTCATAGAAAGGCCTCTTGATAGGTCGAAGCCCTTAGAGAGTCAAGTGGTCAATAATGGTAATATGTTGGTAATACACTGAGTTCCAAACTATAATTGTTTTGTCTAGACAAAATTCTAGGTAAGGATGCATTCTAGTCCAAATAGGTAAACCAAAAGGCCTAACCCATCCTCACCCTAGAGATTGGGTTTGGGAATTAGATATGACTTAAAAAAGAGTTTATGCATCCCTAAATCACTTGGACATTAAGGTATGACCTTTGAGAATCTTCAGTTTACAATTACAAGTTTTATCCTTATCAATTATTTAGTCCACCTTAGAATGCCCCTAAGCATACATTTAGCATGTTTCCATGCATCCACATTAAGCATAGTATATACAATCATTCACCATAGGGATAGAGTGCACATGATCAAATTAGTGTAACGAACATTTTCATTTACAAATCATGGCATTCGTATCCAAAAATACATATGATAAAAGGTTTATTCATCATACATTCACAATCTAACATGTATTTAATGTACATGTATGTTAACTAATGTTCAAGGCTAGTGACCATAAACTAGTTCCTATCTAGATATATGTACAAGACACAAGGAGAGACAGAGAGTTGGCATTCAGTCGATGACCTATGGTCCATATGTCTTTACGCAAAGCTCTAAACACCTACGTGTCCAATCCCTGTGCTTCAGTATCTGAAAAAAGTAATTGCAATTTGGTGAGTCATGACTCAATGAATAAAAATAATAATCAGATTCTTATGGCATAACGAACAATCAAATATCATCAAGATACATTATAAATATAACAATTGATATGCAAATGCAAATGCAAATGTAATAGATTAATTTTTATCGTGACCTTGCAAGACAATACTGCTCCTGGGAATTCATGTTATTCAAGTGACATTTGATTTTTGTTGGTCGACATATAACAAGTCAATAATTTAATCAATAACATATGCCAATAGGACATATTGGTCCTTTTTCCACGTGCTTCTTTTAGTTCCATATACAAGTGTTCATTCATAATGGTATCCCAAGAAATCATTAAATAATTCTTAATTTATTTGTATGCACATGTAAAGTGTAGTAGTTCAATCACATATACATGTAATATAACATAATCACATCATAAAATTATCACACATATATATTAAAAACTAATCATGGTTTTTATTCACCTTTTGATGTGACCAACCTTTATGGTAGGTTTGGTTCTCTCTCTAGGGCTTCCTCAAAGTATTAAGATCCTAACATTTGATACATACATGGTTATAAGTATGTCAAAATGATTATGAATGCTTGGCATGTAACTATGGCATGATCCATGCAAGTGAACCTAGTGTTTATGCATATTTTCTTTATATGGTAACCCGACCTTGCTACACTCTCATAGTGATAACTCTAGATATACTTATCCAAATGACTTGATTCTTTTTTTAAAAAATAAAATAAACACATAATGATAAACATATTCAAATTTTATGCCAATAGAAGACATAAAATGTAGTAAATTTTTGAATTTTTCCATATTTCAATGCCTCCTTAGTCTAAGTATGTCTTATATTCTTGGGTATATCTCCAGTTATACAAATCAAATTGTAAAACTGATTTATTAAAAGTTACACAACACATAAAGGAACATTTTTCATATTTTGTTCATTGTCTAATTCAATATATAAAGTCACCAAAACAAATGACCAATCTCAGGGTGAGAAGGTTTTCAACATAGTGACAATTAGTCATGATAAAGGGGCAATATCTTAATAACCATGCTAAATTTGGCAAAAAATATTAGGCAAGCATGTATATAATACATATATACAACTTCTAAGTTTAACACATCACCAAATTTTGAATCTATAGCCATCAAATTCTTAGAAAATAGAATTATAAGATAGATGAGGCTTCATCAGGGTACAAGGTCAGTCAAAATCAATGATCCATATTTCTTTCCTCACAATAAATAAATCAAAACTACTTTACAGGTAATTAGAGGGGATATAACCCTATAAATTTTATGCTTTATATTTTGTCTAAATCAACACATAAATTGATCAAAATATATGAAAACATAAAGACTAAGGTGATTCCAATTGGTTGTGAACCATCCCTAATGAAGAAGCCATATCTCCTTTCACACACAAAATCAAGCAAAACTGTTTCATATGCTTGTAGATGGGCTATAAAGCTATAAAGCTCATATTTTGCACTTTCCCTAATTCCTCTTATAGGGTTATGAACTCATGGGTATAAAACTCTACTTTAACAATAAAACCAACACAATCAGCTCTTGTTCTCTTGAATTTCAACTTCCATCCTAGAGTTCTACTTAAAATACTCCATAATTCTTACTAACCATGCATGATTAGCATGTCATGATGGGTTGATTTCATATGGGAAGAAGATAAATTAACTTCCCTATTTTGCTAGAACCAGAAAATGTTAGGATTCTTTCCTAGAGAGCTCACTCTTCTCCCTCACCTTCTTCTTCTTCTTTTTCTTCCTTTCTTTCTTTCTTCATTAGATCTATCTTTCTTTTGCTATACCTTATGTTTAACCTCTCTATTCTAATCCTAAAAGGTGAAAAATTATACTTGTAAACCTATTGTAACAAGATAGAATCATGGTGTTTCATTTCCATTGGTTGGAAGTGCACTTTTCCTCTTTTACTCCCTCTTCTTCACTCCTTCATCACCTTCATCCGTCTTCTAATCCCCAAATGGTCGTTATACTTGTAAATAAGCTTTAAAACACCATTATTTATGATGCTATAACATGTACACAATATAAGATAATTTGCCATGCAACTATACAAACATTACATATATGTTCAAGTGTCTTAAATGTAATGGTGCTAGTGTCCTCGTCATGCTTACACTATTCACATGTCTAAATGATCATTGTCTAATGCATATGTTCATGTGAGATTTCAAATCACTTATGAAATGAATATGTTCACATGATAATGCCAATGAATGTAGATGGGGATGTTACAATTAGAGAAGGGGGCATTATAAGCACCAGATTCTAGACCTCTGGATGCAAAGCCTAATGATGAAAATCATTGAATACACCTTTAGAAATGTAAGGACAATTACCAAATAAATAGGAAAATACCTTAGGAAACTTTAGAGAAGCCTAAAGCTTAACCCATAACCAAAGCCTACTTTACCAACATATGTAAATGGGATGTACATCCTATTAAGAAAGGTTATACAACCCAATAAATAGGACTGTACAACCCACATCCAGTGTTGTATAGTCCTCTTTTAAACCAAAACTCCTAGAACCTTATAGAATTAGTCACATATTAAACCTTAGGATTGTATAACACTAACAAATGGATGGACAACACATTTTTGGCTATACTACACACATGTAAACCCTAATTCCAGAAGATCAATCTCCCTTTCTATCATTGGATGCAAACATTTTGCAATTAGAACCATTTATGACTTTGTGCACTCATCCATCACCTACAAATACTCCCTTATTTGTGGGGGAGGGAGAGGTTTAGAAACCCTAACAAAACTCTACCAAAATTTCTTCTCATAGTTAGCACATAAATCCTAAACCCCAACTCATTCCAATGTAGAACAAGGCTTAATCTTTATACTTTTATTCATTTCCTAAGCATTTTGAAGGATATAAATCATTTAATAAGCATTTGAAGGCAAAAGATCATTAAAAAAGGCATCGAAAACCCACTTATGCCCCACTTATTCTTCTCCTTATTTTTTTTCTTTTATTTCCAAAAACCCAGGAACTTGGGGCTATGTAAACTTGAATATAGGTTGTGCAATCTAAGAATTGTGTTGTACGACCCCAATAATGGGTTGTGTAGCCCTATTTTCATGCAATAGTTCTATAAAAACAACTCCTTTCTTTCCCCAAATTCTCCTATTTTTCTAAGCCATTTATTATAATTTTTATGACTTCGATGGAAGAATGAGATGAGGCCTCATGACCTGGGACCCCTATTCACTTCAAAATGGAACTTTGATAGACTTTGAAGTGATCTTTATGGTTTATCTTATGCAAACATTTGTGTTCTTTAATTTTGGGTTTAATGATTGTTTTAATTATGCTATGATAACTTTAAGGTAGTCACCAAGTAAGGGACTTAGTGTTCCAAAGATCTTGGGAGCTCTTCTTATGATTGTGCTTTTAAAGCAAATGAATACTATTTTGGCCTTGTAATTTACCCTTATAATCTTTGAGAGCTATATAGAAAGAAGATTTATATGTTGAACCTCATAGTTCCAACTCTTGTTTTGATGATTACAAACATGTCAAAGAGCTAATCATTGTCCAAGTTATTTGTCTTAGAACTTGCAGTCATATCAATTTGGTCTAAGATGATTGGAGAAGGAAGTATGTTTGAAAACTCAAAGTGTTAAAAAGTGAGAATCAAGGTGAACTCAGCTTGATAGACCAAGGGTTGTTGTTTTCATTTCAATAGGCATTGTGGACATGTCAATGGGCATTGAAGATATGACAATAGGCATTAGAGAAACACTTCAACTTAAGTATAGCCCTTTGGACCTTCCAATGCGCGTTGCCAATATTCCCAATAAGCATTAGACAATTACTCTGACATGGCCTTACGCATTAAAATTTTGCAATAGGTGTTGCACTTTCTCAATAGTTATTGATCTAGCCCTCACAATAAGCATTGTAGTTTCATAACAAGTGTTGGATAAAGTGCCTTAGAGTGAGCAAAACTTCTAGAACACAAAATGAGCATTGGGCATTGGTCCTTCTTAATAGACATTGAAAGGCCCTATAAATCAAGCCGAAGTCTCTTGACTCCCTAATGATGCATACTCAATATCTCAATAGACGTTAAGCACATTTAACGTGCATTAGAAGTTTACCAACAGGTATTAGACAAATGTTATAATTTGAGCTTTAAGCTTTAGACCCCTCAATGAGTGACATTCATATCTCAACAGACATTGAATGTGCTATCAACGGGCATTGTAAACCATCCAAAAATAGTTGAAGGACTTGTGTAGACCTTGAAAAATAGAGCATTAAGTTTATACTTTATGGGAATTAATAATAAGCATTGACTCTCCTTTAATGGGCATTGAAGTTTAAAAGTAATGACTATTATTTTTATCCAATGAATATTAAAGAAAAAGTGATATAAATCTTTGTCAAAGTCAAAGGCGGAGCCTGAAGTCAAGTTCCCTCTAACAGCTAGTCTTAATACGCATTTTGATAGAACCAATAACTATTGAGAATGCATTTTCCTTGACAACCATTCGTTTGTGTAAAATCAAAGATGGTCGATACTTTAGCAATGGACGTGGGTGTGTCTCAACGGGAGTTACTTATTCTAATATTAAATGTGAAGTGAAATCTTTCTCTCTAATGACTAGTTCTTTGTTTATAGTATAAAAGGACTCACTCTTAACATAAATATATATATATAGCTATTCCAATGAGTGATTATTATATTATGAAAGCTTTTCTCAATAAAAAATGGTGAATAAATAGTCATTTAACAATTAAAAGAAATTGATTATTCAAAGCTTGTAAGCGCTATCTTCAAACAGAGTTTGAAGGATAAGCTTTCTAGAAATTATCCTCACATTCTCAACCTCATCAAACATACTTTGTAAGAAGTACTAGTGTTGTATTTAGTTTGAGGAAATCTTAGGTTGGGAAACCTTAAATACTAGATCTTGTGAAAGGTTTAAGGCACTACCTAGAAACTATTTTGGGTTAAAGCAAGTAGTTTTTGTGATATAAATACAAGAGATTGATAGAGCCTGCAAATCTATCACTTGTAAAGGCTTGGTATATGCCTGGAAACTTACTTGTGTAAAGGTTTTTAATAGCACCTTGAGCTATCAAGATAGTGAAGGCTCTCATGGAGATATTAGACGAAAAGACATAAAGCCAGTTGTGTCAAACCTCTATAATTCTCTTATTTTGATTCTTCATCTTTTTCGCACTTAATTTTAATTGTTAATACTTACGATTGCCCTATTGAACCCCTCTTCTAGGGCACCAAGGGACAATAATTAGTTTCAAAGTCTATCTCTTCATCAAAGCTTAAATGATAAGAGAAAAGATCATGAAAAGTCATGAAGAAATATAATCCATCCATAAGTTTTCATTCTTCAAGGGAGATGACTATGTTTACTAAAAGAATTGTATGAATATCGTCCTTAATAATAAAGCCATTAACCTATGTGACATTGTTGATGAAAGAAGAGAAGTTCCAACAAAGCTAGTTGGAGATGTTCCACTACCTAAACTAAAAAGACAGTGGACTGCTATAGAAAATAAGGCAAACCTCAAGAATAGAAGAGCAATGCAAGTTCTCTTTTATGTTATCCATGAATCTCAATATGCTAAGTTAAAAATGTGTACATCAACTAAAGAAATATGGCATACATTGCAAACTCTGCATAAAGGAACCAGTGAAGTAAAGAAGAAAAGGATGCAAATGCACACATACATGTATGAAACCTTTGTATACTAAACCTGGTGAAACTATTACTAAGATGAACAACATATTCATAGACATTATGAGCACTCTCAAAACTTTAGGGAAGTTATTCAAATGGAGATATGGTAGTAAAAATGATGAGAATACTTCCCAAAGACACGTGGGAAGCTAAAAAGATAGTTATAGAGAAAGCCAACAAGCTGCAAGCCCTATCACTTGATGAGCTTATAGGAAAGCTATTGGCTCAGGAGAACACTATTGAGAAGTTTACTGAAAGCATCAGAATGAAAAAGAAAGACTTGGAATTAAAAGCCAAAGTGGCACGTTCTAAAACTCCTTCTCCTTCTTATTCACTAGTTTATTCCTTTTTTAGTGATGATGAAGGTAGTAGTGAAGATGAGCAGTTTGCCCTCATCACCAACCAAGTGAAAAGACTACTTTCAAATAAAAAGAGTAAAAAGGCAAGGATACACAAGAAGAGAAGAACTAAAAGTCAATTCACCTACCATGGATGCAATAAGAAAGGGCACATAACATCAAATTGTCCTAAGATCAAGAAGAGCAAGTTTCTTTTTGAAAAACACACCTTCAAAAAAGGAAAGAAAGTGTACAAAGCTACACGAGATGATACTAATGACTCTAAACTTAATGAGGAGTAAATAAGAAAGGAGTTAGGTAACCTTTGTCTCATGGCAACTAAGGAATAGCAAAATGAATCCTTGAGTGCACACTTATCCAGTTGTGACAATGATAATAGAGGTGATAAAGAGGTAAATCCTTTTTATTCCTACTCTATAGAAGAGTTATACTTTATGCTTACTAAACTCAATATGAGCATTGACACTTTCAAGTCCAATACTCATCTCTTCAGAAGGAGAACAAATCCTTGAAAGAAAGTGATAAGAGTTAAGAAACTCTGGCTAAAGAGGTAGAGTCTCTCACAACTGAGAACCTTAGACTAAAGGAAAATCTCAGTAAGTTCATTAAAGGAAATGAGAAGTTAGACTCCATGGTTGAGGCTCAAAGAATTCCATCCATCAAATATGGATTAGGCTATTACGCCACTACTTTAATTGCTCCCTCTTTTTCTCAAACAATCTTTATTAAGGCCAAAGAGAATAATGCATGTTATTAAGCAGAAAGTTTCTAAATGGGGAGTTGCCACTTACAATGACTTAAGAGGGAAGTCTTAACACAATCACTCATGACTGAGAAATACTCCCCAAAGATCAAATTATGCTTATATGTATCGCTACTACAAGACTAAGAGGCAAGTTCTATGAAGGCATAAAAATTGGCATAACTATGGATATAGACACACACAATACGAGAGAATTCCTCGCATGATAAATACTCCTAGACACATTATTCAAGTTACATGTCTAAAAGACACTACATGTATGTACCACCCAGAAGTATGACACTAGCTCACTTTGATGGTGATTGTTTCTATCATAGTAACATTGCCTATCATTGCTAATCTAGAAGGCTTAATGAGTAGTTGGTAAGAGCTAACCCCCTAAAACCCAAAAAGTTTGGGTACCTGTAACATAATCTTCCTTGTTTGTAGGTGTGCTTAAAATCCCAAGTTGGAGAGCAAGAGTGATATCTTGATAGTGGATGTTCAAAGCACGTGATAAGTGAAAGGAAGTTTTTCACTAAATTATAGAATATTGAAGCTCTTGGAAATGTATCCTTTAGAGATGATGGTAAAGCAAAAATTATTGGCATAGGTAAAATTGGTAAGGATGATGACTCACCTACACTTGATAAAGTACTGCTTGTTAATAGACTCAAGTACAACTTGCTAAGTGTAAGTCAGTTGTGTGACAAATGCCTTAAAGTCATGTCTGAGCCACAAACATGCTATGTAAGAAGGATGAGTGATAATAAAATTTTATTCATTTGTAGAAGAGTTCATAATATTTATGTGATTGATTTAAACTCTATTGCTAACCATAATGCAAACTGTTTAGTCTCTATAGTGGATGAATGTAAAATCTGACATAGAAGGCTAGGACATGCTAGCATGGAACTCCTCAATAAGCTAAAGGGAGGAAACTTGGTTGAAGGTCTGCCTAAAATTAAGTTCACAAAGGAAAGAGTTTGTGAAGTATGTCAAAGAGGTAAACAAATTAAATCCTTATTCAAAGCCAATAACAAGGTAAGTTCTTCTATACCATTATAATTGCTTCACATGGATCTATTTGGTCCCACTAAAGTATCTAGCTTTCCAAGCATGCATTATGCATTTGTCATAATAAACGATTACTCTAGATATACTTGGGTAATGTTCCTCTCTCATAAGGATTCTTATTTTGATGATTTTAAGACCTTTACCAAGAGAATTCAAAACCAAAAGGATCGAAAAATCTCTTTCATTAGAAGTGGCCATGGTGGAGTGTTTGAGAATGCTAATTTTAATAGCTTTTATAATGAGTATGGTATCTCACACAACTTCTCAGCTCCTAGAACACTACGACATAATGGTATGGTAGAAAGGAAGAATAGAACCTTTCAGTAAATGGCTAGAACCTTATTAAATAAGTATAATCTTGCTAAGTACTTTTGGGTTGAAGTTGTAAACACTTCATGTTATGTCTTAAATAGAGTCCTGGTGAGAAACTTATTAAAGAAAACTTCCTATGAGTTGTGGAACAATAGAAAAGCATAAGATTGCATATTTCAGAGTTTTGGTTTGCAAGTGTTTTATTATAAACAACAACAACAATGTTAACAAATTTGACCTAAAGACCGATGACAAAATTTTCCTTAGATACTCCACTACTAGCAAAGGGTATAGTCTTTAATGAGAGATCACTTATTATAGAGGAGTTTATGCATATTGTATTTGATGAATCTAACCCCACTTCTTCAAGAAAAGAAGAAGATGTTGATGATCTTATAGGTCTTATGAGTAAGCTAAACATTAGAGAAGAAGAAAATTATATGGATAATTCACAAGACATAAGGAATGAAAGAAATGAAGATCCACCTCATCTACTCCTAGTGAAGAGCAAACTTAGTTAGAAAAGGACTGGATTTTTAAGAAAGATTAGAAAGGGACTAGATTTTCAAGAAAGATTATCTAAGAGATCTTATCATTGGTAGTACGTCAAGTCGAGTAACAACTAGATCATCTTTTAGAAATGCATGTACTAATCTTGCTTTTCTATCCCTTATTGAGCCTAATACCATATATGAGGTCATTAGAGATGAAGCAAGAAAACCTCAACCAATTCAAAAAAAACAAAGTGTGGTCATTAGTTCCTATACCTTATAACCATTCAATTATTGGAACCAAATAGATCTTTATAAATAAACTTGATGAACATAGAGATATTGTTAGAAATAAGTCTTTGTTAATGACCAAAGTCTATAACCAAGAAGAAGGGATTGACTTTGGTGAGATGTTTGAATCTATAACTATACTAAAAGGTATTAGAATTCTACTTGCATTTCCATCTCATATGAATTTCAAGTTGTATCAAATGAATGTCAAAAGTGTTTTTTTGAATGGGTATATTGATAAGGAAGTGCATGTTGAACAACCCCCGGGTTTTGAGAGCCATTATTTTCCTAATCATATGTTTAAGTTAACAAAGGCCTTATATGGCTTAAGGCAAACTCTAAGATCTTGTATGAGAGATTTATCAAGTTTTTTTTATAAAAAAAGGTTTCTCCAAAGGTTGGGTAGACATAACTTTTTTCTCTAAGAAAAAGAAAAGAGACATATTGTTAGTGCAAATATATGTAGATGATATCATATTTGGGGCTACTAATGTTTTCATATATAAAGTCTAAAGTAATAAAGAGTGAGTTTGAAATAAGTATGATGGGAGAACTCAAATTATTCCTTAGATTGTAAATAAAACAAGGAAAAAAAGGAATCTTCACCAACCAGGCCAAATATGCAAAGGAATTAATAAAAAGATTTGGTATGGACAATAACAAACCTTGTAAAACTCTTATGATCACTAACATCAATCTAAGTATGGATGAACGTGGTAAGAATGTGGACCAAAAACTATATAGATATATGATTGGTAGTCTACTTTATCCCTCAACCTCTATACCTGATATTATGTTTAGTGTTTGCTTACGTGTTAGATATCAATATAATCTTAAAAAGTCCAAGTTGCATATTGTGAAATAGGTACTTAAAAATATTATTGGTATCCCTAACTTAGGACTTTGGTATCCTAAGAGTTCTTCATTTAATTTAAATGCATTTTCTGATGTTGATTTTTCTAGGTGTACCTTAGATAGAAAAAGCACTTCAAGAACATGTCAATTACTTGGTCAATGTTTAATGTCTTGGAGTAGTAAAAAGCAAAACTCAATTGCTTATTAAACTACTAAAGTTGAGTAATTGGCCTATGTTCTGCCCAAATCCTTTAGACGAAACAACAATTTTTGGATTGCAATGTTGTTATAAAAGAAGTTGTTATTGAGTATGATAACACTAGTGTTATAAACTTGTCTAAAAATCCTATTCAACATTTTAAGAGCAAGTATATCGATATTAGACATCACTTTCATAGGGATAATGCTAATAATGGAGATATTGTGTTGGAATTTATTAATACTAAAAATCAATTGGAAGATATTTTCACTAAACATCTTTGTGATGAACGGATGCAATTCATCAAAATAAAACTTGCCATGATTGATGGACATACCTTGGATTAACTTCAAATAGTTCAATCTCCTTCTTAATCATTTATAACCTTTGTTACTTATGAAGTTATTTGATCACTATTGATGTCTTTAGATTCGATAACTAAAGATTTCGATTATGTATGATATTGATCAAACTGTCCATATATTAGTTGAATTTATTATTATTTCATTGAATTTCATTAATAATATTCATTAACAAAGTTTTAAATGGTTGCATCTTTGAAATTTTTATTTTAAACTTAGCTCTATTTTAAGAAACATGACCAACGACTATTGCCAAACTCACAACAATAGTTGTACTACATGTGAGTTTTTCTTTTTGCTTCTGTTGATCACAATGATTGTTGTGTATCCCCAATGATTGTTATCAGCTATTAATGGTCGTTGTGAATCAGTCACCATCATTGGCTAAAGAACGCTTAGAATACCAAGCTAACAATCATGTCTAATAGTCATTGCCTTGCTCGCTATAACCATTGAACATTCCTAATGGTCTTATTTTTTAAAGAAAGGAACTCGTTGAACTTCTATTTAAACTTCCTAAAACCCTAAAATCTATTTCTTTATACTTTTGCCTTACTATCCCTTTATCTATTTCTTAAATTCTACTATAAATTCTTTGCATTTTACTTCTAGCAATCCCTTAAGTCACTCATGGCACCTAAAACCGACACCACCAAAAGATATAAGAAACTTGCTAGGAAGAAACCTTAACCTTCCTACACTAGATCAAGCTTCAAAATTGATGAAAATCCTACATCAATGTTGGCTCAGTAAAAGAAATGAATAATAGAGACATCAAACTTAGAATCACAACAGAAGAAGAAGGCTAAAAGACCTCAATAATCTAAGGGCAAAAAGAAAGTCACTAAGAAATAGCACTTTCTTAAACCTAGCTCTAAACCTTCAATTGATCTTCTAACTCAATAATTTCACTTCAAAGATGAAAAAGAAAAATAGTTGGATAAAAAATTGTTAAAGAAACAACTTAGTGGTGGAAAACGTTTAAAGGGGAATGATCTTTAGAGGTATTGACTTAACAAAGTAGGTTGAATAATTATTTATAAGTATTGGATAAGAGTTATTTTGTCATATCAGAGAGCCCTTGTACATGGAACTAACTATGGAGTTCTTTACCATTTTAGAAGTGCAAGTGAATGATTGTGATGTGTATGCTAAGGCTGGCACAATTAAGTTCAAACTATTTGGAAAGAAGTATAAGATCATGCCAAATGATTTGGCTAGATGCCTTAATGCTACCTCCTTCGGTTTGATAGAGCCTCCTCCTACCTTCAAAGTGGATATCAACAAATTATGGAAGTCCATAACTGATCGAAAAAGCAACTCCAACAATAATAATAATAAGGCTTCAAAGATCAAAAGTTACGCTCTAAGGATTGCCCACAAGTTTATTGCTTGGAACATCAATAGAAAGGGCCAATCTAATAGCAACTACACCATGATGGACCCATTCTACCTTTGTTACATAAAGAACAAGCAAAAGGTGAACACACCTTAGTTGTTGCTACATAAAATGGATGTGAAAATTGATAAGCCTAATGCCTTTGTAATGTCTCACTACATCATAAATATTACAAAGTTTGTGAAGGCTACCCATCCTACTGAGATAGAGCTCATTGACCGTGATTTAGTGCTAGAGAAATTGCCTGACAATAAGAACATTAGAGAGAAAATGCTATTAAGCATGGGGATTCTACAAAGGGTAGACAATAGACTAATCAAAAAGGTGCTTAAGGAAGGAAAGATCCCTCAAGAAGAAGAGGTTGATGAAGAAGCTGTAAGGATAAGGATTACAGTTGTGGAAGGAATTAGAACTCGTACATTTGCTCCATCTACTCCCACTCTCTCTGCTTTTGAGTAAAAGGTGCTTGAGTAGTTGAAAGCCCTTACTAATGTTGTTCAAAGAGTTGAATCTTCCACTACTACTCTCTATCAGATAATATACAAACTCTAGGGTTAGATGAAGGATATTAACCAAACCTTGGACTGGATTATAAAAGGCTTGAATTTACAACCAAGCAGCCCAAGTATCTATGAGCAACCAGAGACACAAAGAGATCCCTACAAGTAACAAGATCCTCCTCAATACGCTAAGGAACTAGAGCCTAAGAGCTAAGAGCAACTTCAAGAGCCACAACCATCCTTAGAACCTCAAGATCTAACCCATTCCTATATATCCAAAACTCCACCTTATGACTCATATGCATAACTTTTATTGCATTAAGTTTTATTTTGTTTTGTTTTTTTAAAAAAAGATGGTTGATGATTGGATAACATATCTTTTGTAATGTGAAGTAATTTTTTTTTTTATCTTTTATAATGTTGTATGTTCACTTGTAATGAATATCTTGTTTAATATATGTTTTTCTCTTGTAATTTCTTATTGTTTACTTTTTTTTTATAATGACAAAAGGGGAACAATATGTGAAAATTAATATGGTGCAACAAACATATCTTAAGGGGGAAAAAATGTTAAATCTTACCAAGGATGATCATATAACAATCTCTTAGGAGTGAAATTAAAGGATAACATGATAACTCAATGCTTGACCTTAATAGATTAAGGAGGAGTTAAGATTTGAACATATATATATATATATATATATATATATATATGTCCTTCTTGCTTTTATTAAACTATTTGTCATTGTCAAAAAAGGGAGAATGTTGAATCTTAAGGTTCTAAGTCTTGTTTTAATTATTACAAATATGTCAAATAGCTAATCCTTGTCATAGTTATTTGTGTTTGTACTTACAGATATATGGATTTCTTGGCTATGATGATTGCAGAAGGAAGTATGTTTGAAAACTCAAAGTGTGAGAGAATGAAGATTAATGCGAACTCAGTTTGACAGACCAATGGTTATTGTTTTCATTCAATAGGCATTATGGATATGTCAATTGGTATTGAAGATATCACAACAAGAGTTAGAGAAACACTTCAACTTAAGTATAGCTCTCTAGACCTTCCAACAAGTGTTGCCCATATTCCTAATAGGTGTTGGACAATTACTCTGATATGGCCTTACACATTGAACTTCACAATAGGCATTGATCTTAACCTCACAACAAGTGTTGCAATTTCACAATAGGTGTTGGACCAAGTGACATAGGGTAAGTAAAACTTTCTATAACTCGAAATGGGCATTGGTCCTTTATAATAGGCATTGAAAAGCTCTCTAAATCAAACCAAAGTCTCTAGACCCCCCCCCCCCAATGAGGCACACTCAATATCTCAACAAGTGTTAAGCACATTGAATGGGCATTGGAAGTTCACTAACAAGCATTTGACAAATACTCTAGTTTGAACTTGAAACTCTATACCCTTCAATGAGTTACATTCATATATAAACAAGTGCTAAAGGTGTTGCCAACAGGCATTGCAAACTATCCAATAGCCATTAAAGGACTTGTGTATCATGAAAAACATTGCATCAATTACATACTTTATGGGAATTAATAATAGGCATTGACCCTCCTCCAATGGGCATTGAGGTTTAAAAATAATGACCATTTTTTTTTATCTAATGATCATAATTTGTGTGAAATCAAAGATGGTTGATGCTTTAGCATTATGTGTGGGGATGCCTCAATGGGCATTACTTTTCATAAGATGGAAAGTGAAGTGAAAACTTTCCCTTTAATGATTAGTTCTTCATTCATGGTAAAAAAGGGCCCAATATCAACAAAAATATATAAAAAAGCAAGTATTCTATTATGAAATGTTTTTTCAATAAAAAAGGTGAACAAAGAGTGATCTAGCAATTAAAAGAAGTTGATTATTCAAAACTTGTAAAATTAATCTTCAAAATATAGTTTGAAGGATAAGCTTTCTAGAAATTATACTCACATTGTCAACCTCATCAAGTATACTTTATATGAAGTACTTTTAGTGTCTTTATTGCTTAAGTGAGAAAGTTATATCTTAAAGTGTTATGTTTAGTTTGAGGAAATCTTAGGTTGGGAAACCTTAAAAACTAGATCTTGTGAAAGGTTTAATTTAGTACCTGGAAACTACTTTGGGTTAAGGTTAGTAGTCTTTGTGATCTACTTGTAAGAGGTTCATAGATCTTGAAAATCTATTACTTATAAAGACTTTGTAAGTGTCCAAAAACTTACTCGTGTAAAGGTTTTGATAGTACCTTAAGCTATCAAGATAGTAAAGGGTTGTAGTGGAGATACTAGAGTATAGGACATAGGTCGATTATGTCGAACCTCTACAAATCTCATGTCATGATTCTTCATCTTTTGTGCATTTAATTTTAATTATTAATACTTGTCATTACCCTATTCAATCCCCATTCTAGGGCACTAAAGAACAACATCTTTAATCATGCGATCCCTTCTATGATATATTTTGCCTTAAGTTAACGTAAATTCTCCAAACTTTAACATTTCTATGATTATGTTTCTTCATGCTTCATAACTCATTTCTTTTTGTTTTTTGGTATTATTAAATGTTCCATGTGATGTTGGGATGTGATATTATAGACTTAGATGCATACTTAGGAACCTTTGCATAGGAGAGATGGTAATATGTGCTATGTTCTTTCTTTGTGCTTTAAGTTCAATTATTTTATCTTATGTCCCTTTCACTTACTAACTTGTTCTCTTCCTTTAGTGTAGGTGTTCTTACTTGAGTTAAACTATGAATTTGGTCTTGACCATCATCCTATATGATTATGGATGATTGTGATGTGTGATGTGTACGGATATATATATAGAGGAAGAAGCTAGCAAGGTCATGGAGAAGGTACATGTGAGAGTTTGTGGTTCCCTTATGAATGGGAAGTTGTTGGCAATTAAAATTCTAAGATTGGGATATTATTTATCTGCTACGGAACATTACTATGTTCAAAAGGTTTAGGATTGTCACAAATGTGAGGTCCATGGTAACCTTAGTCATTTACCACTAACTGAGTTATAGAATTTGACCTCAACTTAGCTATTTACAACATACGACATTAGTGTGATTAGAGAAATCAGATTGGCTTCTACAAGGAGGCATAAGTATGTTGTAGTAGTAGTGGACTACTTTTCAAAGTGGATAGAGGCTAAAGCCTTTGATAAGCTAGGGACAAAATAGATGGCACGATTTATTAGGAAAATCACAATTTATTATTCTGGTATGCCGCACCATGTTGTCATAGATAATGGTCTCTATTTCTAGGTAGAGGTTAAGGTCATATTGGAGAAGTATGGAGTAGTCCACCATAAGTTGTCACCTTATAGATTGTATGCTAACAGGGTAGTAGAAGCAATAAATAATAATATTAAAAGTATCCTTACTATGATGGTTAAAATGTATACGGACTGGCCTAAGAAGTTACCATTCACCTTGTAGGGTTATTGAACTATGACAATAACATCGACTAAGATGGAGTTGTATTCCTTGTTATATTAGATGGAGGCAGTATTGCCAATTGAGCTAGAACTAAAATATTTATGAGTATTGGTTGAATCTGACATTCCTAAGTACTAAAGTATGAGAACTAGACTTAAACAACTAACACTGTAACAACCATATTCATATTTGCTCTGATACCAATAAATGTAACGACCATTGATACCACTGAATGTTAGTATTTTTTTTTGCTACCACAATCTGTAATGCTACAATCGGTACCTATCAGAGCACTCAACATCTGAGATTTGTCCTTCAGCCCCGCAATGTCATACACACCGAGATTTGCATGTCTGTCCCGCGTATGCTTGAGCCCTCTTTGATACCAAAACTGTAACATCTAAATTCATTTATCAAACTAATAACTATACCCATTGTTCTCATTTGTAAATCTTGATACCACAAATTGTAACGTCACAACGTGGCTACAGCTGGTACCTATCAAAGCACTCAAAATTTGGGATTTGCCTGTCGACCCCGCGATGTCATACACAATCGAGATTTGCACGTCTACCCCGTATGTGCTTGAATCCTCTGATACCACCAACTATAATTATCGTCTTCAGTTGCAAATCATGGCATTTCATGTTCAGAAATGCATACACATTAAGGTTTATTCATCATACATTTATAATTCCATATGTATTTAATGACATATGTGTTAACTAATGTCAGGACCAGTGACCATAACTAGTTCCTATCAAATGCATGTACATGACGCAAAGAGAAGGAGTTGAAATTCAGTCGATGACCTGTGTTCCATGTGTCTTTATGCAAGACTTTATGCACCAAAATGTCCAAACTCTATGTTTCAATATTTGAAAAATAATTGCAATTTGGTGAGTCGTGACTCAGTGAATAAAAATAATAATCAAATCCTCATGGCATAATCCATAATAAAATATCATCAATATACATTACAAGTATAACAATTGACTATGCAAGTGCAAATGCAATAGCTTTGTTTTTGTCGTGACCGAGCAAGGCAAACATTGCTCCTGGGATATTCATGTGATTCATGTAACATATGATTTGGGACCTATTGGTCCATCTTCCTGTAATT
>CATIWR010398789.1:0-13666 GCA_949677035.1 Omphalea diandra
AAATTATTTAATACATTAATAAATATTATTATGATAATATTACTTCTCTTTATATGTATTATACATAGATAATTAAATAATTTTGTAAAATAATTCATAAATTTTTAATAATATTTTATATGCATAAAATAGATTTATAAATAAAAAGAAATATTTTTTTGTGAATTACAAATATAAGGAAAGAGAACATAGATACATTGATTCACACAAGTAGCCCTCTCTTTCTCTTTTTTTTTTTTTTAAAAAAAAAAAAACAGTCCTTGTGAGACTTACTTGATAGTTCAAAATTTTTTTAATGACAAAATTTGGTTTGATTTGGTTTTTCGGTTTGGAACTGAAAATTATATTGGACCACATTAAATTGCATCGGAATAATTATCACAAAATTAAACTCAATGGAACCATTTTTTTTATTCAATTTGGTTTAATATTTTTTTTCAATTCGATTCCAATGTTTTAAAAATCAAAATTTTGGTCTAGTCTCTCAATTTTTTGTAATCCCAACTTGAACCGGATCATATTTAATCCTATAAGATATCATCTTTGGTTATTAGTAATAAAATAGATGAACGATTAATGAAATTAATTACATTTCTTATTATTAAACTATTTAATAAAAAATTATAAGGGAATGACTTTAAAATAAAGAAATAAAAGTAATTAATTATTCTCTTTCATTCTAACATTGGAAGATAGGTGTTAATTAGATAAAAATGGAAAATAAATAATAAATATGTTAGCCCAGTAATATAAAAAAGCAGAAGCTGGAATGTAAACATACTAGAAGTAAAAGCTACTAAAACTATTGTGCATGATATTCAAGAATATCAAATCAAATTAAAAATTAAATTAAACTGGATCAGGTTTAGAGTTTTTTGAGTGGTATTCAAGAATATTGATAAAGAATACAAAAATTTTTTTTATATATACTATCATCAAAATCTTGCAAAATAAATACTTTTACTATTATTTTACTATTAAATTTAATATTTAATATTTTTATATTAATTTTTAACAACTCTTATAAAAATCATAATTTATTACTACTCTTTTTCATAATTACTACCATCAATTAAATTAAACTCAGCTAATGGGTATAAATAATGAAGTTTTAAAGTCAACCAAATCATCAACTAAACACACCTACCTACACCCTTATTAATCTCACTCATTCAAACCTTACAAAAGACCGTACGATTAATAAATATAAAGTGACAAAGCTCTATATATACCTCTCGTTCATATATAGAAATTTATTTTAAAATTTTTATTAATTAAAGAGAATTTTTGGCTCTCAAAATTTTTTAAAAGAGCTATCTAAACCAGAATTAACATTTTTAGTTTTAACACTTGATTCTACTCGATTAAATTAATGAGACCCAATTTTGACTGAGTTTGTGTCTGTGCATCATGCGGTCCAGACCATACAATGATAATATGTAAAAGCTCTACCAAACCTTATGTAAACTTAATATATAGTGGAAATGATCTTCTAGTCAAGTTGTTAGAGGCGATGCTCCATAATTCTTTGATTTCGGGTTCAAACCTCATTAAATGCGGTGAATTCTTTTTAATAGAGACTATATTGAAAATCTCCCTTTCCCTACTTACTAACTTATTGTGATTTCTATGAGTGCATCTATGTTGATTATGGTGGCTTATTTTGATATCCCACATCGAAGAAATGACAAAGGGAAGAGAGTTCTTTTTGTTATAAATAGAGTCATATTCCACGTCGGTTGTTTATAAAAGGAATAATGTTTTGTTTTGTTATAAATAGAGTTTTAATTCCTTTAGTTTGATCATCCCCAAATTGTCTACTCATCTCTTAGGCAATTTTCAATATTTCTCTCTTTTGTAATATTTCACTTTATAGTCTTTTTCTTAGTGAAATATAATTTTGGTAGTGTCCGAGAACGTAAGCATAATTGGCCGAACCTCGTTAAATTATGGTATTCTTATTTTATCTTTATTTTTCAATAGCTATTTTGTAGGGTATAGTTGTAGTGATATATTATGCTGTTAAATTACTATTAGGGTGATTTTGTCTAAGAAAATTGAGTTTTAAGTGGGACCACTTGTGACCCCTCCAATCTTTCCTAGAAATCAATTATAGTGTGGTTTTACAGTACAATCTTTCACTCTCTATTCACCTATAAATTTATTAGGTAAATTTGGTGAGTGAAATATTACCCTTATTCCACGACAATCTAATCATATGATACCTCTCAATAAATTAATATTATAGTGCAAAATATTTATTGTAATATGTCAGAAGCTACCAATCCTTGTGTGAACTCAATGCTATAGTAAAAAAATATTGTAATATGTCAAAGTTAGTAAACCATGGAGCTTCTCTGATTTGCTTTTTATTTAAAAAAAAAAAAGAAATCATTGATACGGTAAAAAATAATATTTTTATTGGTAAAAAGTAGAAATTTTTATTTATATTTAATGAACTATTTATATTTATATTTTTCATTTGACTTTTTTCATAATCATTAATGATTTTAACTTTTCTTCTTTTCTTTTTTAATTTTAGTTAATAACAAATAAAATTAAAATATCAATTAATAAAGTATAAAATTTTGTAATGTGTTAATTATTAGTAAAATTTTGTAATGTGTTAATTATGAGTAAAATTTTGTAATGTATTAATCATCAGTAACAATAGAGAATGAAATTTGGTTTTGTAGATATAAAGAGTCAAACTAATTTTTTATTTATATTTAAAGAATAAAGATCCTATTGAACTCTTATTTTATGATATAACTTTTTATAATAAAGAATTTGAGATATATAAAAAACGTCTATATGGAACTCAATGTTATAATCCACAATATTAATTATGTCAGCACTCTTCTCTTTTTTTTTTTTTTTTTTTCTATTAATATGAGTTTTATTTCTTTAGCATTAAGACTACGTCGATATGCTTTAATGAAGGTAAGCCATTTTCTCTTTAGTTTCTTTATTTTTTACAATAAAAAAGTTATTATCTTATTTCATTAGTTTTTTTATTTATTTTGTTTCTCATTATTGATAATTTGTTTGTTTTCTTATCTTATAATAAGAGTTTTTATTTTCTTTTTATGAGAGCATTAGTTCTATTCTTTGTAAGAGTTTTATAATTTGAGATTGATTGATGATGATATGTTATTAGTAGTTATCTTTTAAATCTAATTTAGCATACCATATAAATTTAAGTTCTTATAGCGCTATAACACAATTTTTGATAAAGATCTTGTAAGTGACAAAAATGTAAAAGTCATAAAACAAATTTACAGTAAGTATGATCCTATAATTTTGAAGTTGAATCAATGGGTCATTATTAGTTGTATTAAAAATCAATTATATAAGTTGTATTTATACTATACACAAGTTATATATACTTAAATATACTATATGAAAATCACATTTGCTTGTATAAAACATCTATAAGTTATATATGCCTAAAATGTGTTTAAAGTAATTACATAATTTAGATATATATATATATATATATATATATATATATATATATATATATATATATCATATATAGTTATATTGTGTACTACACATAGTATAATATAATTATATAAGCATACATATATTATGTATAATATATATGATATAGAAAGTTATTTATCAATCATCTATAGGTATTTATAATTCACTACAAGAAAATATAAAAATACGATGAATAAAAGTCCATCAGTAAATACCATTAGATTAACAACAAAATGTAAGAGAAAATGTATTTTAAAAAAAAATGATCGATTACCAACGGACCAACGTCAGTAATTTACTATCGGAAACATTCTGTCGGTAAACTTTGGTACCACATTTTGGCATCTTAGTTTACCTATGGATTCACCGACGAAGAGAAACAAACAGACACGCAAAAGTTAACTCGTCCGATGATCCTGTCAAAAATCTGATAGTAATTTTGGTGAATAAATTTGAAGAAAATATACCAACAAAACAATCCAACTAACTTGTTAAGTTCTATTGGTAAATGTTATATAAAACTTCCACATACACCTTTTCTCTCTCTCTTCTTTTTTCTCCTCTTTCTCTCTTCTCCCCCGCTGCTTTCCTCTCTCTCCCCCTGCAGTCCTACTCGTCTCTCTCCCCCTGCGGTCCTACTCTTCTCTCCCTTGACTCTATCACCGTCGTTGTTGGCCTCTCTCTTCTCCCTTCTCAACTGGTCTCTTTTTTTAGTGTCCTCCCCCCCGCTGCTCTCTCTCTCTCTTTGGCGTACTCTTCCTATTATTCTCCGCTTTGTTTTTGTTGCCACCAGTGCCACCACCACACAGGATGCCTCCACCATCATAACCCCACACCACTGCCACCTAGTACATTCCCTCCCTCTGTTTGTTGTACTTTTTTTTTATTTTTTTTATAATTTTGATAGAGGGAAAATGTGAAATTTGTAATAAATTTTATATGTTTTATTGCAATATTTTGTAAAAATCTGTAATAAATTATTGTATGAATTTAATATTTTTATTGTGAAATCTGTAATAATATTAGTATTTTTATTGAAATATAAAAAAGTGTAATATATGATTGTAATATTTGTGTATTTTTGTAATTTTGATTGTAATTCTAAAAATGTTAATATTTTTGTATTTTTTGTAATATTCTAAAAATTTTAAAATTCTTAACATTTTGTAATTTTTTTGTATGTCTTGTCATTTTATAATTTTTTAAAATGTTGATTTATGAGAAATGTTGAGAATTATATTGATTTTTTTTTTGTTTAATTTTTTTGGTGATTATTGTGAAATTTTGTAATTTTGGAATATTGAGAAATATTAGGAATACTAATATTGTAAATTTATTTGGTGAATTATGGTAAATTATATAATTTATTGTACAAATATAATAGAAAGTTTAGTGTTAGATGTGCAAAGTTAGTAATATCAACAATTTAATATATATATATATATATATATATATATATATATATATATATATATATATATATATATAATTTATTAATTTAAGTATAAATTTAATAAATTTAATAATTTAATAAGTTTATGAAGTTTATTAATTTATGTGTAATTTAATTAAATTTGAGAAATTGTAACATTTAATGAATAATTTAAGTATAAATAAATGAAAATTTACAAATTTAATTTTATTGAAATTTAAATGTAATTTAATTATGTTTAGTAATTTAAATATAATTTAATTAAGATTTAGAACTTGTAAAAATTTTATAAATTGTAGCCATCTGTAATGACTAATTTTAATGTAATTTAATAAAAATTTATAAAGTTATGTGTAACGAAATTAAATTTTATAAATTTTAATAAAATTTAGTAATTTAAGTGTAAGTTATGAAAATTTTAGAAATTTCAATTAAATTTTAGAAAGTTAAATAAATTTGAGAAATTTTGAGAATTTTAGAAATTTGAATAATTTAATTAAATTGTAGAAATTTAAGTGTAATGAAATGTAATATTAATTTAATTAAATTTTAATAATGTAATAGTAATTTAATCTCATTTGAAAATTATTAAAATTTTTGAATTGAAATATTAAAATTTAGTAATTAAGTGTAATTTAGTTTAATTTTTAAAATTTTTGAAATTATAAATTCATTAAAGTTAATAAGTTAAATGTGTTTTTAATTTGTGAAATTTATGTAGTTTAATTAAATTATAGAAATTATATAATTTTATTGATACTTGTCATTTATAATATTTTATCTTCATTTTGTGTTTAGATTGAAATCTTTTTTCATGAAGTTTATGATTTATGCACTCCCAGAGATAGGTATTTAATTTAAAAAATTTTTTATTTAATAATTGGTATGTTAAAAAATATGTTTATCATTGAGTAATTGATATTATAAAAATATTTATATGTATGTGTCTTTGTTTGAAACAAAATTTAAATTTTATAAATTTTATAAAATTGTATAATAATAATAAGATAATAATATTGAGTAAAATATTCAATAAGTGCAAAAAAGATATATGTTACTTAATTTGTCTTAAATTTTAAAACATAAAATATGCAAAATGTTAATAGTAAAAAATATATTGAATTAAAATGCAAAAAAAAATTATAATATAATTAATGACATGAGATATATAAAAAAAATCATTCCTGAGATTGTAATGTTCCAAGATATTTCATAAAATTTAGGAATATTTTAAATTATAACTAACTTTCTCTACAAATTAAAAATTAATTATAAATGCCATAAAAATATTTAAAAAATTAATTACTTAAATGGTCGTAAAATAAAAAATAACTAAAAAATTTACTTTTCCTCAGTTTGCCCAAAAAAAGGAAAATTTTATATATTATAAAAAAAGAAAAAAGAAAAATGTATAAATTGAAAAAACATTCCATAAAAATTTAAAGTATATTACGATTATCATAAAAGACTCAAAATCTTAATTACAGTAAATATTCTTAAAATTTTAAAAATAAGAAATATAGAAAATTTGAATTATCCTAAATGGCCGCTAACAAATGCAAAATGGGTGTAATTATAAATAATATTCCTTAACAATTACAAGTTAATTATAAATGCCAAAAAATAACATAAAAATAATAATATACCTGAAAATTTTCATAAAGTTCAAAAATTTTAAAATAATAATAATATTCAATTAAATATAATAAAATTTTAAAGTATTCCAAAAAAATAAAATCCCTAAAAATTTAATAAAATTTCAAAGATGAGATAAAATAATATTATTATATAAAAAAATCGAATAGATGCGAAAGTTTAGAAAAAAATTTAGATTATTAGGAAAATACTAAAATTTCAAAACTTTCTTATTCTATTTTGAATGTTACATGTTTGGATTTAATGTTTATTTGAATTTTTTTTTTTTGTTGGTCCTTGTGCATCAAGAATGAGGGTTAAATTGATGAGTAATTTAAAATTTTGGAGGGAAGGTAAGTTATCTATAGTTAGAAGAAATAGAAGAAGTATAGAACACACAAGGATTTATAGCGGTTCAGGTATTATCCAACCCTACATCCACTCCATAATTCTTCCAATTTGGTGTTCCACTAATGTCAAATGGTGTTTTCAAGTTTACACCTAACTTTACAACTTGTGTTTTACAAAGGCTCACGCATAATCTTACAAGTTATTTCCCAAGACTAACACTCTAACATATACAAGAGTTTTCCATTGGCTCACTTTCAAACCCAATCCCAAAGGGTGTTCAAAGCTCACACCAAGCTTTTTACAACTCAATAACAAAGAGAGTAATTAGGAGACAAAAGATTAAGAAATAAATTTGCAAGAGTCTTGCATTAGTAAATATTATTCTCTTGCATTTATGTTCATTTAATGGAGTATTTATAGGTTATACCCACCAAAGAGACGTTAGAGACAAAACTACCTCATAATCTCCAAAGTTGGTAGCAAAATCCAGTATTTAATGTTTGTTAGACATAGGTCATGGTTGAGACATTCATTCCACTATTGCGACTTATGTTTCACTCAAGAATTTGCCATGTTGCGGTCAAGATCTTTATTTGTGTCTAACAGTTGGTATACATGGCAACATATGATTGGATCTTTATCAAATTATCCATTGAAACCCATTTTATGCTTTTGATGATCTGGATCGTGATAGATAAGTTGCAATCGCAACAATGGTAGCGGTTGAGATTCATGGAATGTGAACTGGATTGTTGATTTCGAAAGATGCGTCGTAGTCACCACAATACGGTCATGGTCATGACATTTAAATAGACAAATGACTTCATGACCATGTGGCAGTCTTTGGTTGATCAACAGGGGAGCATTAATGGAGGTTTGAATGTCACTGTCGAGACTTTCACCATGACAACCTATTGTGAAACCAACTGCAAAAAAATTATCTAAGTTTTGCCATCATTGCAGCTAAGATTAATCAGTAGCGATCACGACTTGCCAGCCAATTTTGGTTTTCTTCTCCATTCAACTTCCAATTATAATCTAACTCAATTTTTGTCATCACAACACTTAGATAAGATGATTAGTACCTTTAAATATATGTTGTCAAGATCAAAAGAGCATTTTGACATAAGTTTGACCCACTTAGTCTAACAATCTCCCCTTCTTCATTTTGATAACCTAGATTGAATGAAGAATGAATAAGTGTATTCTTAAATGTGTGATTCTATGGAGAAGATAACGTGATTTTGTGGAGAAGATATAGAAATATTCTTTTGATGCATCCATAAAGATTGATGATGCTTAGAAAATTTAAGGTTAAATGCTTTACTAAAATAATTATAGTTGAAATATTCAAATGCAAATGGTCCTTTTCAATTTATATTCCAAATAATTTTAATTATACTTATACTCCCCCTCTCTCATGCTCCCCCTTAATTTATATTCCAAGTAATTTTAATTATACTTATAGTCCTCCCCCTCAACCAAGTAATGTTCTCTTCCACTTTGTCAAGATAAAAAAAAAAAAAAACAAAGGTTAAAAGGAAGAGCACAAGATCTTTTATGCCAAAGCCAAGATTTATTGCTAATAGAGACAAGACACTTAAAGGATTGGTTAGCCTTAATTAGGTAGGTATTGTCTCTCTTTTCAACCTTAAAGACTAGCTTCTTATCCACCAAGGTGGTAACTCAATATTTCTAGGGTTAAAGGTGACTTTATTACCTTTGTCACATAATTGACTTGCACTCAATAGATTTTATTTCAATCCCTTAACAAAAAGAACATTATTAATAAGAGAGCAACCTTTCTTACCAACAATTCCAATGCAGTTACCTTACCCTTGGCATTGTTTCCAAATATGGCATTACCATCATCTTTTTATTTGAAGGAAATGAATAGCTTTCTATTTTCGATCATATGCATTGAGCATCCACTATTCACATGCCAATCATTATCCTCTTTGGTGCTTTATAAACATTCTTACAACACAAAAACAATTTACCTTTGTTTAGGTACTTAAGCATACTTGGGTCTTTAGGGGTTAGGCTTGGAAGGATCTTCTAATTTAAGGTGTGCCTTTCTAAGGTTACAAAAGATATTTATAAGGCCAAATTTCATGTATTAGTGACACTGGAATTTAAACTTGTAAGGTTTTCTCCTATGCATAATCTTAGTATGAATAGGGGACTTTCTCACATTTTGGTTGTGTGAATGCATGCAAATGCATGAGTGAGGAGTAAAAGAAAAGTTTGTGTGTGTGTTTGGGCATGTCTCTTTGAGTACATATATGCGTGATTTGCTCTTTAAGGCTTAGCTCTTGAGCCTTATGGAGCCTTCCCTTTGCTCTTAAGCTTGGGAGGCTCAATGCTAAGAGCACTCTTCTTTCCAACAACCTCAATACTAGAAGTTTAAAGTGTAGAAGCTCTAATGAAAGTAAGAAGAGAAGATGTAGATGAGGAAACTCCATTAAAGCCTAAACCATGTCTCATTAAGGGTGATCTTTGAGATACAATAAGAGTATCTAAGGTTTCCTTTCTTTTGTGAAATCTTGAGATGAAATTTCTAAGTTTAATAACTTCATCTTTTAAGATGTTATTTTCTTTTCTTAGAGAATCAAGAGAGGATGAAGATTTGAAAAGATGTTTTAAAGATTTTTTGAGTTCTTCATTTAAAGTCCTCGAGTCACTTATAAGGTCAATTTAGTTTTTAAATTCATCCTTAAGTTTTGAACACATTTTATTGTAAGTTTTCATTTGAGATTTATATTTACAGGATCTCAAGGTTAGAGCTTTAAGAAGCTCATCATCCACATCATCTAAGTCCATATAATCATGACAAGAATGTAAAGAAGTACTTACCTCATTTGAAGCATAGGTGGACAACTTCTTCATCTTCTTCTTTCTAACTAGAGCCATAATCCCAAGTAACCTTGAAGCTCTTCTTTTTTTTTTTCTTTATCCCACTTTTTCTTTTCTTCAATTTAGGGCATTTGGATTTGATGTGTCCTAGCTTGCCACACTCAAAGTAAGTCACGTCATTTTTCTTTTCTTTAAAGTTTGGGGATGTTCTTTTGAAGTTTCTTCTACCATTTCTTATCCTCATGAGCTCATTAGTTCTTCTTGAAACCATTGCTAGCTCCTCCTCACATTCATCACTATCATTAGAGACAACTTTTACCTCTTTGTCTTTGTTTGAGGATTTGAGAGTAACAGTATTTTTTTCAACTTTTTCATTCTTGTGTCCTTGCCCTCTCATTTTTTTTCATCTTTTCATCCTCCTTTAAGACTAGCTCATGAGTAAGTAGCTTGCTAATAAAGACATCTATTTGCACACCTTTCCAATCTTCGGATTGGATTCTTATATGCTACAAACACTAGAACCAAATTTCCCAAGAGAAAGAGATTTGAGAATTTTAGTGTTTACCTCATGTTTTGTGATAATTCTTCCAAACTTCTTTATATTTGTAACAATGGAAAGAATTAATTTGTCATATTGGTGATGCTTTCATTTTCTTTCAGCATGAAGAGCTCTCATTCTATCACATTCATCTCCAATCTATTTGATTTCACTAGTGTAGTGCCCTTATAGTAGTTCTCCAAGGCCTTCTATATTCCATAGGTAGTTAGGCAATGTTGCACTCTACAAATCTTTTCTCTTGATAGGGAGTTAAGAAGAATGCTCTTTTATTCTTGCCATTTGACTTTTTATGTGCTTCCCCCCATTCTTCTCTTGGCATTAGCTCTTCACTACCATTTACCACTTTGGTTGGAGGCTTTTCAATCCTTTGCTAAAATATCCCATAAATCCACCAAATCATTATCTAAATAGATCTCCATTTTATACTTTCTATGAGTATAATAGGATCTACCAAAGTAGGGCTTGAGGTACGTGTGGATTCCTTCTTATGCCATGATCCTTTCTCACTCAATTAAGACTTTGTTTGAGACTAAGCTCTAATACTACTTGTTGGCCCTTATGCACTAAGAAGGAGGGTTGAATTGATGAGTAATTTAAAATTTTGAAAGGAACGTAAGTTATTTACGATTTTGAAGAAATAAAAAAAAAATATAATACATAAGGATTTCTATTAGTTCATGTATTATTCAAACCTACATTCACTCCTAAATTCCTCTAATTCGGTGTTACACTAATGTAAAATGGTTTTTTAAAGCTTACACCTAACTTTATAACTTATGTTTGCAAAGGCTTACATACAACCTTACAAGTGTTTCCTAAGGCTACCACTCAAACCTATACAAGAGTTTTCTATTGGCTTACTCTCAAACCAAATCCCAAAAGGTGTTTAAAGGTCACAACAAACTTCATACAACTTAATAACAAAAGAGTAATTATGAGAGAGAATATTAAAAAATAAATTTGCAAGAGTTTTGCCTTAGTAAATGTTATTTGCTTGCATTTATGTCTATTTGGTGAAGTATTTCTAAGTTATACTCACTAAAGAGATGTTATAGGCAAAATTATATATTATAGGCAAAACTATCTCATAATCTCCAAAATTGGTGGCAAAATCCAATATTTAATGCTTGTCAAACACAAGTCATGATAGAGACATCCATTTTATGGTCGCAACTCATGTTTTGCTTTAGAATTTTCCATGTCACTATTAAGATCTTTATTTATATCTAATGGTTAGTACACGTGGCAATATGTGATTGGATGTTCATCAAACTATCCATTAAAACCCTATTTTATGCTTTTGATGATCTCGATCACGATGGATAAGTCACAATCATAATAATAGATTATTTGGATTGAAGGTTTATAATGAAAATGAATGAAATGGATTGGGTTAGATAATAATTTTGATGTTTGGATAGAGGAGATTGGAGTGAAATGGAGTGGTTTGAAAGGGTTTGGTAAACCCATCCATTACCACCCAAAACACTCTATTGAAACACCCCAAATTAGGGTGTTTTTACTGGTTCAAAGGAAAAAAAGAATGAAGTTCCAATACTACCCTAGGTTTGGTTGGATAAATCTGCTTCCTCCATTGTCTCAGACAACCAGTTGCAGGATCAACACACGATCAACACAGTAACACAACAACATCACACAATAACTTCTTTGTCCCCAGCCGCAATCTGCTATGAATCTGGCCTTGGATCTCAAACGCATAGCAAACCAACACATCAATACAACAGCTTGATCCACAATCAGTTGGAGCTTCTCTCTGTTGTTTCTTCACAAATCTGTTCAAGTAAGATTATTCTCTGTGTCGCTTCCTCTCATTTTCAGCTTTATGCTTTATATAATTAGATAATCAATGTATGTTTTCTATTGTAAATGTGTTTTGTTTGTGTTATTTTAGATGTTTTCATAGGTGTTGTGTTTTGATTGAGAATGAGCTTAATATGGTTAGAGAATGGGACAACATAGATATGAACTTAGCCTTAGTTATGTTTCGGATGCACCTTCGTGCTCAACCTAATAGATGCAAAAAAAACAATTTGAGATATTATAATTAGATAGAAAGGTGGACATAATGGGATAAGATGAAATGCCATAACAAAATTCATAGTTATTGTAAGCCTCACCTCATCAAGTACCCTAGCTTTCTTCATCAAGTTAGCACCAGATTCATTTTTCTCAAGCTTTCTTGAAGCCATATTAGATTCCCTTCTCCCTCACCAACTTTCTTGCATCCAGATTACCATTATCACCATCAAATGTGTTGTGGTCTTTGATTCCAAGGCCACGAAAATCTTCTATATCATCTTCCTTTTCAAGATCATCGAAACCCTTAACATATTCTACCTCTGTTTCCTGCTTATTCCAATTAAGAACACAATAAATTTTAACAATTAAAAAGCATGTATTTTGTTGGCCACAAAAAAAAAAAAAAGGTTCCATGTTGAATAATATATCTAGCTAGGCTTGCAAAGGTTCCATGCGAGCTTGAGGTTGTGCTTTTTTGCCAATTGAGACCACACTCAAGCTTGAACATAACCCATTTATCAAAAATTGAAGAAGAATGTGGTTAGCAAAATTAATGGAGCCTCTGAATACTAGGTTTTCATAAGAAGGAACCAATTCTACACTTATTATAGATTTCATGTTCTCTTATAAAAATGGTTCATAAAGTATAATTAATAGAGTTGTTATCGAACAAAAGAAAAAAAGGATATCTAAATTATACTTCACATGAATGACCCTAGGGTTAGAGATTACAAAAGCTAAAAAATAAAAGCAAACCTAGGATATGCCATTTTCTACTTCTCATAAATAGCCAGGACAAAGAACCTAACTACAAAATGAAAACTTATAATAATGAGCAGGCACAGGAAGACGCTTTTTGATGTTCAACCTATTTTTCTTTTATTTTGCACCCTAAACAAATTCATGATATCAAATCTTTTACCATGGACTTTTAATTATCAAAACTAATAACTAATACGAAATGGACAGTTACATATTAAAGATACTCATATCACAAGTTAAAAGTAATACCCAAAAAGTTATGGCCATAAAGAAGCTTTTTAAATCAAAATAGTAATGACTGCCACATAAGTGTAATAATACAACTCTTTCATCAAAGGGAAGAGGGGGAAAACACTTGCTCTAGATCCACCTTTTAAATGTGCAAGAACTATTAACAAAACTAAAATAAAAGCAATGCATAACTATCATGTCATCCAGTTAAATGTTGAATCCAACCCAAGTGTGGACTACAACATGAGGTAACTTGTCATGACACACTCCAAAATCATTCTAACTATGTTGCCAAGACCATCAAGCTGGTC
>CATIWR010398801.1:0-10960 GCA_949677035.1 Omphalea diandra
TACGTCCTATCTTGGCAGGACTTCTGCTGTAAACTGCTCTTCTTTTCTTTTTGCCCTAAAATTAAAGAATCTTATAAATTGATATCTAATCTCCCATTTCCAACCTAAATGTTCCTGAAATATCAAATTTAAAGTGCTTAAATATAAAATTCAATTAAAGTTGGTAATTTAGCACACAATATGAGAATATCATCACAATTAAAATATACACTTTTATGCTTTATCAATAGGTTTTTCGAATTTCCTATTTAAAAATTGTTTAGAAATTTACTTTTAAAATTTTTCTAATTTTCTGTTCATAAATTTCTTTTATATGATTTTTTAACTTCTTATTTAGAATTTTTACTATTTAGGTTTTTTTTAAAAAATTTCCTATTTAAGACTTATTTTATATGGCAATCAATTTTTCTAATTTTTTATTTTAATTTTTTAATATGAAAATTTTTTATTATATAATATAAAATAATGTCATGTGATAATACTACATACAATTACTTAACAAATAGCAAATAAAACTAATTTTGATTCTAAAATTAATAATATATATGGATGTTTTCATATCAAATTACTCATTCAAATTAGTAAAATTAGAATTAAAGTTTGATCACAGATAAAAAATATTAATTAATTAAAAAGTCAATTAAACCATTTTAAACTAAAAAATTGGTAAAATTGCTAAATTGAACTAAATCAATATAATTTAAAACTATACATCATTGACAAAAAAATTTAAAATTTTTTTAAAATTACACTATTTTAACTGAAGTTTAAATATTAAAAAGATTTATTATTATAATTTTAATATATTATACTATTTTTTATTCTGAAATATTTTAAATATTTGTCATTTTATTAAAATAATAATTTATAAAATCATAGATTAAATTAATTCAAATCAATTAAATTGCTTGAATCAACTAAAATAGAAACTTAACTAGCTAACCAATTAAATAATCAATTCAGTTTTAAAAACATTGCATCAAATTAACCTCCACAGCCTCATTCCTGACTTGCTTGTTTTATTTTATTCTTTTAGTACTACCTCCTTGTGATGGACTTTCACCTAAAAAAGTATGATTGAATGGCATATATTAAATATCCCACATCATATTATTATTATTATGTAATAAAAACTTTAATAAACAATGAAATTCAGTCGAGCATCAATTCTACGATTTCAACAATGAAATTCACCAAAACCTTTCAATTTCATCTTTATGCTGAGAATACCTATTTCTTAACTTGTAAGATAACATCATTAAATATAATCTCAATTTCAGTCGATGTATCTTCTCACCCGCAGTACATAAACATTTAATAAACATAAAAAATTAACAATTAATTTTCAAGTTTCTAATAGAGTATAAATTTCTGTGTGTACAAATTAAAGATAAAAGAATCCGACCTCAAATATGCATAACTCCCTCATCAACTAATACTTGTAAAAATCTCAAAACTAGTGTCAGCTCCAGCACAAGCAACAAGCCCGTGAAGCAATTTTTTGAGCATCATTGGCAGAGATATGGCAGTTGATGAAATTATAATGCTTCTTTGAGTACAGATTGATAGAGAGCAAAAACTACCGACACTAATTTGTTTATACACTCAACTAAGATGGGAATGATAACCCGAATAACCACCCTAACTCCTAATGAAGATTATTATAACACCTTTTATTTTCACAAACCCATTTTAAATTCAATTCTAATTTTCTTATTGGTTGGGTGCATGCACCCAATATAAGCAAGTTTCTCCCTTAATAGAGATTCTCCTTCAAACAACGAAATTAATCTGTTCCAAGATTGATGCTCCCCATGATTTCAGAAGTCACCTCTTGCAATCTTTCATGTCAATCATCCTCAGGGAACAATGAATTAGCAGCAAGCTTAGGAAAATCTAGTCATACCAAGATGACTAGAAACATTTTTGGACTGTTTTGGTTTCTTTCATAAGAAGCTGTTTCACGAGAATTCAGTTGTTATTCCCTTATATAACCTTTTTGAGGGAAATAATATCATCACCTGGATGAGCTGCTTCCATCTGAACTAATATTTCATCTCCTATACGCGTTTCAACAGAAACCCAAGCAAAAAGCTTGAAACTCCACATGCAGCAAGTGATATCTCTTCAATCGAAGTAGTAATATTCAATGATGTTTAACAGTAAAAGTTAAATTATATATTCATTGCATAAAATGATAATTAAGGTCACAACTGATACAATAAGATGAATAATAATAAATAATATAAATTTAACAATAATTTTTATTCATCATACACGAATAAATAAACGCCTTAAAAAGAATCCACTTGCATTAAGTAGAATATACATGCATATATGTTCAAAAATTAAGAACAAATTACCAGAAAATATCAAAATTAGATTTTTTTTTTTATATAGTTCTATTCCAGAATTTGTTTTTCTAATCTATAAAATACTTTAATTTTACATTTCTTTACAATAGTATCCTTGGATGAACTTCTGGCCACTTGGGCACCAAAAATTGCTTAGGAAGTAATAATTTTTTCTTTAAAAAAAAAAAAAAAATTCTAGCTCAGCTCACTTATATGGCTTTAAAAAGGTTTAGATGGACCAGTTAAGTTGAGCTGAAAGATTTTTTTTAAGAAAAAATTGTTTTTTATATGCCACCTAAGCAATTTCCAACATCTAGGTGACGGAAAATTGGCCTGAGGATAATATTGCAAAAAAATTTAAAATTAAATTATTTTATTGATAAAAATATATTTTGAAATAGAATTGAAAAAAGTCCAATTCTGGGTTTTCTTTAGCAACCTGTTAAAAAATTAATAATTTTTTTAACTCTAATAATTTTTCAAATTTGATAATTATTGATCAAATAAAACAATGATCAATTGTGTTTGTGTTATTATGTTTCTAAATACACCGAGTTGACTTTATCAATGGAAATAATCAATATTACAGTAAAAATCTGTAATATCATATTTATAAATAAAATTTGCAAAACTTATATAATAAAGACAAAATGTTGATTTTCAATAAAATAAAATGTGGAATAACAAGTCTTCGAGGTTCCATTTCGACCACTTTTCCTTTATATATTTTTCCTTTTCTGCAGCTGCTTTTCCAATGAATTTCCCCTAAAATAGAGTCGAAACTAAATTGGCCAAATTATGATACAATAGCCTATTTTTAAAGTTGGACTAAAATAACGGAAAAAGGCTTGGGTTGTTAAAAACATAAGCCTACAATAATTAGTATAAAAATTTAATGCTCCCGTGGATTATCCAGTTTGCTACACTATTTATTGTATTGCAAAACATATACAACAAATAATGCAAATTTAGTTATTATAATTTTCCTCTTAATAATTCATGCTTGTGACGTACCTCGACTAGTAATAAGGCTGCAATACAATCTTTGATGAATCTAAGGATTATTGTCAAATATCTTCTCTTTTTGGCTTCTATCAACCAATAGTGAATGCTACAATTGCAAGCTTCCTTGCTACTTAATTTTTCATGTTAATCATTGATGCCATCTCTTCGTGCTAGCTAGCTCAAAGAGGAGATTTACCTTGATGAACAACATTGACTTGTATACACACATACCTATTGATTGGTTTTCTTGGAAGATATAGAGCAAGCTTAAGCTAGACTGAATTATCATATGATGTGGATGCTACACAAAGATTTAACTAAAGGGAAAGAAGATAAAAAAAAAAAAAGAAAACTAATCAACTACCTTGTTTAGTATACACAGTCGGGCTATTTTTTATGATGTAATGGAATGAAATATGTTGGACTAGGTTGGTCAAACCTAAATCAAGACTCTCTTAGAATGAACTAGGTTGATCATGGTAATATAAATTGAAAGATTCTAATGTCAATTTCAAATATTGATCCTGCAGATATTTAGCTGGGATCGCATTGGAATTTGGATGAAAGTCTTAGTCTCAAAGATTGAAATTTGCATCCTAATTCACAGTTATGAATTAGAAGGATGAGACCACTATTTTGCAGAAGAGTTGGATTAATTTAGACAGAGGATTTTGAGGTGTATGTCGCGTTTAGTGTCGCGTCCCCTACTTTTGTATTCACTTATAGGAAACCAAGTCTTCAACCAGATTATACCAGGTATCCCAAAGAACTTTTGGAGCATCAAAATTTGCGATAGCGCAATAATAGTCGAGACCGTGATTTTGGTGAAACAACACCTCTATTTGGGTAGACGATTTTGCAATGATTATCACTTTCAAAGAAGAAAAGTAAAGACTGTAGCATATTTGAGGGATGTAATGGCTAGTTTTCCTAAAAAACCAATAGTTTTATGCCACGTGTACTAGTCGTTAGATACAATCCGAAGTAAAGATCGCGAATTTTTATCTTGACTGCAAATTTCATCTGACAATTGTTAAAAGCAGGAATTGTCTAGCATACTTTAGAAATTTGGGCATAGTTTTATTATAACGTCTCTTTGGTGATTATATCCTATAAATATACTACCAAATAGACTTGAATGCAATAGAATAACCATTGATTATGCCAAAACTCTTGCAAAGTTAATGCTCACAATTTTAACTCTTTATTTCCTTGTACATAGTTGTTGTGGGGTTTAAACACCTTGAGTTTGAGCTTAAGAATGAGTCTTTACATAGAAAACTTTTGTTTGAGTTTTAAAGTGAGTCTTAAAAAACTCTTATTAAGGTTTGAGTGTTAGCCTTGATAAAACACTTGTGTAAAGTTTTAGTGTTAGCCTTAATAAAACACTTGTGTAAGATTTAAGTATGAGTATTGAAAAAACACTTGTAAAGTTTGGCATGAGTCTAAACACTAAGTTGAGTGTGAGCTTGTAAAACACTAGTAACTTAGTAAAATACCTAGTTGGTAAATTAAGAAAAGGATGTAGGGTTGGTTAATATTTGAACCACTATAAAACTCACGTGTTATGTCTTACCTTACTCTTTCTCTAATCATTTATTTGTGTGTGCTTCTTCTAAATTTTAAATTACCTACCAGTTTGATCTCTATTCTTGGTGCACAAGGGCCAATAAAATATAACCAAAGATAGAATGAAATGAAAAATATACTGAGCATTCCAATCCTATAATTGGTTGAAAAAATAGAACTACTATGTAATACAATGGAAAGTTCCTATGATTTCATTTATATGATGGTGACTAGTGAAGAAAAGGTGATATGGTGACACGGTGGTGGTGGTGCCCAAGCAGCTGGGAAAGGGAGTACTGGTGTTGGTGGAAGTAAAAAAAGGTAATGAAATAAATGTCATGATTACATACAAACTTATATGTAATAAGCAATAAGCAGTAAGAATTAAATGATGTAATTGGAATTACATTACATGCAAATTTGTAATGCAACCAAACAAAATAACAATTCATGTAATTTACTAGTGATTAGATTACAACTTTGGTTAGACCATACAAATATAGCCTTAAAGTTGTGATAGATAATCGACATTAATTTACTCCAAAATTCTTTAATCATGTCAATACGATGCAAACAAAAGAAACTCACCTGATACTGAGCAAGAAGATCCATAAATCTATGAACGAGGGAAGTAAAATGAAAATCAGGAATTCCCAAAACCCCATGGTATAAAGATTTCTTGAAATTAAATTAAACAAAATGAATTTTATTATAAAAAGATCATATATAAGAAATTACAGCCCTCAGAATATCCACTAATCAGAGAGAATGTAATGACTTGAAAAATGTAAAAATTTGCATCAAATGCAATTTTAGTCAAAACTTTTTAAACTTTGGAATTAGATCCCAATTTCAAAATCAATTGCATTTTTTGGTTGTTGACCAAAATTGTGTTCAAAAGTAACTAAAAATTTATATTTTGTGATGATATGGCATTAATAAAGAATTCTTTTCTTTTCTTTTTCTTTTCTCTCTCCTCCCTTCCCTTCCCCTCCCCTCCCCTCCCCTCCTCTCTCTCTCTCTCTCTCTCTCTCCCTCCTTTTCACCATCAAAACCTTGCCTCCACCTATCTTCACCTCCATCTGTCACCGTCCCCACTTGTCTCCCTCTCTTCTCCATTTAAATATCATAATTGTAGAGGTAGCTCACTCAATGATTTGACCATAATTGTAGTTCTATGGCTGTTGTAGAAGAGAGAAGAAGGATGAGGAAGGAGATGGATGGAGGTATACATTTGGTGGTGGAGAAGAAGAGGAAGAGAGAGGGATGGGAGGAGGTAAGGATTTGGTGGTAGAGAAAGGGAGGAAGGAGAGAAAAGAAAGTAATTATTTTTATGTCATGTAATCATCAAATGCATTTTTTTTCAATTTTGACCAATTTTGGTTAGTAGGTTCAAATTACAACGGATTTTTGAAATTAGGACTCAATTGCAAAATTTAAAAGTTATGGCTAAAATTGCAAACTGATACAAAATTTTAGATTTTTCAGGTCGTCATGCCATCAGAGAGCTATTGATGGTCCAAATCATATAATTCCTGCATCAATAGGCCATCCAACACAGGAAATTTGCAACAAAACTTTTTTTCCCTCTACAAGTATGCTTAACCAGAGCGTTCCAACTATGTGGGATAAGCCCAAAGCTCTAAGAATACGTTCAGTTTCAATTTGAGGCCCAAACATTAAACAATTTCAAGTCCTTTCAAAGTTTTCACCTTAAATCTCAGTATTTTTTTCAGGTAAAACAAGCTCATAAGTGTAATCTTTATACAGAACATTTATTGAACTTATCATTCAATTCAGACGAAACAAATGCATAAAATTGTGGAGGTAAGAACAGTGTTTTTGAGACCTGTTGCATGGGGATAATGCTTGAGGAGCCAGTGCAATTCTGAATGACAAACACCATAAACACGTGAAATCATTAACTCAGAGCAATGCATGTAACATTCGCTTTCATATGGAACCCATGTATAAAATTAACTTACGGTCCAACAGTGTGAGAAGCAGGTGCACTGCATTGAGTGCTGTAACTTATTATTGTTACAGAAATAAGGTACAAAAATTATATGTATTCAGTAAAACCTGTCTATTATGCTTCCAGGTTCCACCTGTCAAGTTGGACTGCAACATGTATCTAAACTTTGATCTGACGACCTGTAACCTTGTTGCACGCTGCACATCCTCAAGCTACAGTATATCAAGGGCATTAATAGTCTCACCAACAACATGATTCAATAAATAACATTGACATCAAATAAAATTGACTGGCATCTACCTCGTCAGCCTCATCAACATCAAAGGCACAGTCCTTCAACTGAGTCACATCCTTTTTGTTCATATGAATACAAAAAAATAAAAGAAAAACAAATAAGCAACTAGAAACAAAAATCTTACATAAATAAAGTCATCGCATTGTTTTCTTGAACTTAGTCTCCAGTTAATCTCCAGGAAAAGCTTACACCATAAGAGAAATACAATGCTTGCCTCCACAATAGGAAACATAACTTGTCTGGGTCAACTGACACAGGCATAAGATTTTCAGCAGCTAATATAATCTCACCTGGATGATCAGCATGTTTCATGGAGTGAAAAATTTCGAAAGCTACTATTGAATTTATCTGTGATAAGCCTACCATGAATAACGACACTTTGGGTTTTTGAAATAATTACAGGAAAAATCAATTTAAGCCTATTAGCCAAAACTTAAGATATAATCCTACATATGATGTTACACAAACTAATAGGATGAAAATCCTTAGGGCATGCAGGAGATTCCACTTTAGGAATCAAGACAATGAAAGTATGATTAAAATATGAAGGGTCAGCACCATTATTTAGTATAGCCAAAGCACAATGAAGAACATCTTTTTTAATGACATGCCAGAATTTTTAGTAAAAAAGAGGAGACACACCATCAAGACCTGGTGACTTTGAAAGGATGCATCTGCTTAAGGGGCTTCAAAAACTTCCACATTTGTATAAGCTCGAGTCAAGATGTCACTCATCTCAAGAGTAATTCTAGCCTGAACTATATCTAAGACTCGTTGGACATTTCTAGCCGCTACTGAAGTGAATATATTCTGAAAATACTTCGTCATTACCCTAGCAATATCCTCCTCCTCAGTAAGCCACACATTATTATCATCCTGAATATGCTCAATTTTATTTCGCTGACACCTTTGGGAAGACTTTTTATGAAAATAACTTGTATTTTTATCTCCCTCCTGCATCCATGTATGCGAGATCTCTCAAACCACATAGATTCTCCCCTTTTCAATAATTTGTTAACGTCAGCCTCAGTCCTTTTAATTTCAGCCACCACATCACCATCAGGAGTCTAACCCTGCAGCTGTTCGAACTTATCTCTCAGAACTTGCAGCTGCTTCCTTATATTCTCGAACTCCTCCCTATCCCATCTGTCGAGAACTTCTCCACATCTATGCAATTTCTCAGAGCCAAATTCAAACTTTCACTACCTTCACACCAACCCCTCTTCACTACTTCCTCACAATGCTCACGATGCAACCACATTTTTTCAAAATGAAAGATTTTTCGTTTTCTTCTTCTATTTCCCCACACATTATTATTTCGAAAAACATCAAAAAACAAAGACACCGGGTGATGATCAGAATTCATACGGATAATAAGATTAACCTGATATGTTGGGTATAAGGTGCTCCTAGCGTCATTTGCCAAAAACCTGTCCAACCGCTCCTCAATATTATCTGCACCAGTCTGTCCATTTGTCCACGTGAATTGATGGCCCTGAAACCCCAGATCATATAAGCAACAATCCTCTACAGTCTCTCTAAAAACCTGAAGTTGTGATCTGACCTCTGCATCCCCCCCACCACATGATTTCATTAAAGTCTCCCACACATAACAAGGGTTTATTACTTTCCATCTTAATTCTTCGCAGCAATTCCCAGGTATGCCATTTGTTTTCAGTTTCAGGTAATTTATATATACCAGTAAAATACCTTTCATTAACCAAAGACAAAGAAGAAACATGCATAAAACTATGATTATTTGAAAATGAAATTAAGGACAAATCAACTGGATTATTCCAAACTACACATAAACCCCCACTCCAAGCTCTACCATTCCCCTTACAATCCATTATAAATCCAGTAAAATGAAGGGTCTATGGTTAATATTCTCCATCTGGGCAGATTTGAGTTTGTTTCCATAAGGAATATAATACATGATTTCTCCAGTTGTAGGATCTTCTTCAAAGTGCGAACTGTCGCCCAGTTCCCAAGCCAACGACAGTTCTAGCTTAATGCATTCATGGTGATCGGCAGGGCTGCGGAACAGCCTCCTCCGCTGTAAATTGATGTTGGAAAATCTCTACCAACTTAGTCTCCTTTTGCCTGTTTTCCTTACTTGTCTAGCCCCTACCCTGCAACTCCTGAATATCCCTTCTTTCCCCTAACACCATCAAAGAAGTGACCCCTTCCACTGCCCATTCACGATGCTTTAGTTTCACTTTACGCTGGTGGGTGCGTTTTAGAACAGTATGCTTGGGTAAGAGGTGGTCTGGGTTAGGATGTGTTCGGATAAGAGCCAAGGCACTAATAATATTTTCCTGAGGTGTGAGTAGGTTAATGATATTAGCACTATTGATATCTGTTGGACAACTTAGCACTATTGATATCTGTTGGACAACTTCTTCACTAAGTCAATCGTACTATTATCAGTGCAAGTAGTCGGACTAGGTGGGTCACGGATGTGGATTTTGGCTGGGTTTGTCTTTTTGTGGGAAATGTTCTCTTGGGTGGTAAGTTGAGGTTCAAGATTCAGATGTTCGGTACAACTTGGTTTGACATCAACAACATCCACTTTGAAGCTTCTACTATATTCAAGACGCTCCTTTTTGTTATCTCTGCATGTCTATTCTCCTTAGATTTTTTTACCACATATCTTAACAGCTCATTCCCAATCGACACCTCCCTAGCATCACCCACCTCCTTCCGTATCTCAGTTGCTTCACTGTTATTTGGACAGACATGAGAGTGTCCCTTTTTCATGAAAGAGCTGGCGTTTTGCTGCTACTTCATTCGCCATATTATTCTCTTCCCCCATCAATCTTAACGACTTTGAGTGGAGACGCCCTCATCCATTCTCCTTACAAGAGCTGTCCATCTAGCCTCCTATCGCCCTCTCCTTCAACGGCAACCTCCTCACAATCACACATTATATGTCTTAAACATCCGCAAATATAGAAAACGATGATAACCGTTCATACTTGAAATACACCCACAGGGTTCATACTTGAAATACACCTACGAGGTTCTGCTCTCCACCGTAGACATCTTAGTGCCTCTTCTCAAAGGTCTCGAAACATCCATTCTCACTCTGAGACGTATACTTCTACTAAAGGCCTAATTTTCAAAGTAATGTAAAAAAAAAAAAATTAGGAAAATAGTATTAATTCAAAAGTATTTATTAAAATAAGGCAATTCAAAAAGTAATTGGAGAAAATGGGCGGTCAAACAATTGCGTCCGCCCGGTTAAACCGGCGGACGTTACTGTTAACGACAAATTTTTTTTTTATTCTGCTGCATGCCTGCAGGGGGGGCAGACATGCAGCAGCCAATGTACGCTGGTCGGCAGACGTTGGCAGCAGTAGAGAATCTCTGCTGCTGTGCAGCAGTTCGTCCGCCAGTTATAATGGCGGACGAACTGCCTATAAACCCACCCCCCCCCCCCCGGGCAATCGACCCTCAACGCTCTCTCTCTCTTTTTTGTCTGCGCTCTCTCTCTCTCTCTCTTTCGTCTGCTCTCTTTCATTTGCTCCCTCGCCTCTTGTGATATTAAGGTAAAAATTATTTTATATTTTATTTTTTAATGATAATAATTATATTTTTTTTATATAATATGCAGTAATAAAGAAATATATTATTGAGTTGAATTGAAGTTATTTTTCGGTGGAAAAACGCAAAAGGTTAGTTTTTAAATTCGAATAAATTTTAATATGGTTCAATAAATATTATAATATGTAGGCTCATAAAAATAATGAAAAAAATTCT
>CATIWR010398816.1:0-66313 GCA_949677035.1 Omphalea diandra
ATTAACAGCTTCACCGAAAGCCACAAATGCGAATTCTCCTCCTGGAGCAAGAAGAAGACCGACCCTTATTGCAGAAATGATGGAAATACCAAAAAGTCTACCAACAAAAGCAACCAACATAGTCTTTCCACCAATTAAGAGCCCCAATGTCCCCATAATGACTGGAAAGTTTGAAACTAGAAGCTTTGGATCAATAGACATTCCGACCTGTCAATGCACAGAAGCATTGTTGCTAGTTGCTAACAATGAAAGATATTCATTTATCAAAGAAGCTAAAATCAAATTCAATCACTCAAGAAATCTAACAATTGGTCATTTTCTAAAATATAAAAGATAGCTAGAAGATGCCATACTTCACAGATGGCCTGAGAAGCTATAATATTTAAACAAAGAAGCATCTAAAATTTTAGTCTTCATAAATAGAAAAGACCTGCAAATGGCTTTTAGATCAATTCGAGATTTATACGCAGCGAGCAGATAGATATATAAGCGCACTGAAACACCTAACATAAGACTTCAGTGTCAAGTATATACCGTCATGAAGAAGAGACCCAATAGAAGGCCACGATATGGAGCAATATCTGATTCAACCTGCAAGGAAAATTCAGTTTCTGCCAGCAGCAAACCAGCCAGAAATGCCCCCAGTGCCATGGAAAGTCCAGCCTGATTCAGAAAAAAGGCATAATAATAAAAAACTTGAGTTCGCTAACAATAAAATGAGCATGTTTTAACAATATCGAAGAACAATTTTAATACCCTGGCTGTCAGCAGACTAGTTCCCAGAATAACAAGAAGCGTATTGGCTGAGAATATCTCTGCATTTTGATTTTCTGCAATTTGTTTATAAATTGGTCGAAGCAGCTGTAAAAACCAAGGAGAGGAAATAAGAGTAACCAAAGGATGTGTGCTATAATAAGGAAGAAAATGGCAGAAACTGTGTTAAGCTTTGCAAACATGGCCAATCAAAAGACAAACTATTATATAGAATTAAGGCAAAGTATTTCTATTATAATTCTATGTTTTTCCTATGGGAAAAATTGTTCTGCATCAGTTTCTGATATAAATTAAACACACAAATAATTTGTTCCTACAACTCATACATAAGCCACTTGTAAGTTCAATGGGCTAGGTCAAATATTGATTAGACCTGAGTAATAGGTAGAATAGAAGCCTATTAGCCTATTGCAATAAATATTAAACTAAACTGAAAACTGTAACTGATATGAGGCAAACTAAAATAATTTTCTGGAGGACAAGAAATACATCTCCAGCAACAAAGTGCATGGTATCAAGCATTACTTAGTAATTTGTATATTACAATATGGTGAAAAATAACAATTGAAAAATGTGTATATACCTCGAGAATCATGCACTTTTTAGTAGGGATGAGCGCGGTTCAGTCCAAGTTACCAGACCAAAATTTTGAAAATTTTAGCAAACCACCACCGTCATAAATTTTTAGTTCAGTTTGGTTCAATTCCATATAATTCAATTCAGTTCTTTAGTTCTTTCAGGAGGATTAGGTTCGGTTCGGTATCGGTTCGAATATTCAGTTATTTTAATTTATTAAAAATTAAATTCTCTATTTTTTATCTTTAAATACCAAAATAAAATAAATTTTATATTTCTCACTTTTAATTATTCAAGGACTAAAATAAACAAGTAATAATTTCAGAATAAATAATTAATAACTTACATATTAAATGTTAAATTAAAAAGTATTGTTAATGTCTATTACTAATTTATTAAATAATAAATAAGTAGTCTAATTATTAATTATTATGAGTAATAATTACTAATAATACACATTTTTATTTTTAAATTTCTCACTTAATCATTTGAAGTAATTTCACCAAAAACAAAATAACTAATAACTTACATATTAGTTATTAAATTGAAAATATTATTAATATTTACTACTAATTTACAACTAATAACTACAAAATAGTTCAATTATTAGCTACTATGAATAGTAATTCTTAATAGTATATACTAATTGAGTGGGTTAATTAGTAAACTAATTATTAAAATGTTTATTCACTTTATACACACACACACACACTGTAGTTCAATATGGTGTTTTCAATTCAGGATAATTACAATACGATTCAGTTTGATTATAAATTTGGATAATATAAAATTACTGACACCTTTCCAATTGAAAATTTTAGTATGGTTCGGTTCGGGTATTTATTATTCAAATTGGGGATTTTCAATTCCAGCTTGGCCAATTTAGTTAATCGATAATTTGAAAATCTCTAAGTCTCGTGCTTACCCCTATTTTTAAAAATACAAAACCTTGCAAAGGATACTATGCATTGCCACCTAGAGCCAATACAAGTTCATGAAAAGAACTTTGTCAGACCATCTAATCAGGATAACAGCACTGCAACAGCTCAAAGGAACACTTCTAGGTGGGGCTGATGGGTGGGTTACAACCCAACCCCATCTCTCAAGGACCTAAAAAAAAAATGACCAAGTGTTCTTTTGCACTTCAACACTTAAAAGTTATAGTTCAGTTGAACAAAAGATTTACCAAGCGTCCACCAGCAATTATAGCAGTAATGGCAAGTGCTGCCTTAACAGCAGCCAGCCCAAGAGCTTCGGCAATGGCTTGAAAACCAACCTGAAAAAGCAAAATATCGTACAACTCATAATGCTGACATCAGCACAGGTATTCAAATAACAAATGTATAACAATGGCAGCTACAGAGACGAGATCAAGTTGCAGGTCAAAACAATAAAAGAAAAAATCCCAACACTCTAGTACTTTTTGCAACTTTATGTGCACTCTAACATAAATAAAGAATGAATCTTGCATTTTAGAGTTTATTCTTGAACAAAAAGTGCTATTGAAAAAGATTAAGGTATTTGAGGCAGCAAATGAATCCTACATTTACTACATTTCAAAGTTCTGCATAACAAAGTGTCCTTGGAGAGAGAGAGAGGGAGAGAGGCAGCAAATGAATCCTGCATTTATTACATTTCAAAGTTCTGCATAACAAAGTGTCCTTGAGGGGAGAGAGAGAGAGTAACTTTGAGTCATTGAGCAATCTATTAATATCCTTTGAATCCCTCCTCTTTTAACAAATATATTGGCTCTTTTATGGCTCTAAGGACTTTTTTGCATCTCACCCACCCTAACCCCTCCACCCCATCGCACACAAAGAACAAGAAAGAAAAGGAAAGGAAATAAATCAATTATTTTGGCATCCATTGGACTGGGATTGCTGTAGTACATATACATACTACAAACTTGCACAATTAATGAAGTTTCTCCACCACACAGATATCAAATCATTCCATAGTTACATTTTAAATAGTATCAAGCTATTCAAAGACAAAACAACCTAATCTTCTGATATTGTATGACATTTGGGCCAAGAGAAAGTGTGAATTACAAGGGACAAAGTTTCAAACCACTTTAAAACCATCAACGAACTGAATAAGACAACAGCTTTTGGGCAAGTAAAATGTGTGGTTGCCTATGGCAAATGAATAATTATGAGGAATGACCATTAACCAGAAGATAGGTTACTTCACAATTATAGCAAACTAACAATGAAATCTTCACAGTTAAGTAAATACACATTGAAACTACTATAGAAACTTGCCCCTCCTTTCGATGAATTTGGTGAAATAAGAGGTATAAGTATTAGCAACACCACAACAGCCAAATCCTGGAAAAAGAACAGAAGAGAGGGAGATTACTATTAGAAAAAAAAATATAGAAAACATGATAGTATGAAATGACAAATGATTCAAAGAGAAGCTCCAAGTAAGACTCGGAGAGATCTCTACACATTTTTTCTTTTAAAGATAGATATTTGTGTATCCATCTGCAGTTTGAAGAACTGATGTAATTGAAAAACTTAAACCAATCTAAACATTATTTGAAAGGAAATCACACTTTAGTAAGTACTTGGCACTTGCAAGAAGATTATATTTGAAAAGATACATGTGGAGCAGTACTTATTAGAATCTGTGAGTTGAATTCATTACGTGACTATATGCATAATTAGTTACCATAAGTTGCAACAGTATATATTTAGTTCATCCTCAATTATCTCAAGGATAGAGATGTGACTATGACATAGAAAAAATACAAAACAAGGCACATTTAATTTTCAGCTGGGTAAATCGACTATATAAACCAAATCATTAGCCTTTCTGTTTTCATAAATTGTAGAACAACCTGAAACAATAAGACAGAGAACGTAGCACGTCCATGGCGTGATGTGCTCTCACCTCGCTCCTGCAACACCTGCAAAATAAACCATAAACATTAATTCCCTTGCATATCAAAGTATGTCGACAACTAGGCCTTCAAACTTTTGATCAATAAGCTTGTGAACGAAACTTGGAGTCCAAAAGTGTGATCAGGGTAGTTGTAGATTGCATCAAGCAGGTGATCTTAATCATTTACAAAGATTTTAATATGCAATTAATATGACAACACTTAGGATGTTTACCAATCTAATAAGGAGAAGTGCTGGAACTCATAACAAACTTATGGAAACAAGGTCATGTAATTTTTACCAAAAATTTTGGTTTTGGAAGCCTGTCTTTTAATTTGAGATTTTCTTTACTTTGTTTAGTCCTCCTTTCCTTAGGTAGAAAGTATTGGTTTGAAGAAGTTACAGTGCTTGGATGTAAACCAAACTGCAGATACATCAGGTACCTGCAGGACAACAGCAGTGGAAGACAACGCAAGCCCATTCCCAATGACTATGGCAGCAGGACCAGGGAGCCCAGCTACGAAATGAGCAGCCAAGCCAACAGCCACTGCTGTCACCAAGACCTGTATTATGCACATTAAGAATCAACGTTAACAAAATTATGAGTAAATTCACATAGAAACAGGTTAGACAAGTTTCAGTTACGGGAAAAAGAAATCCCTTAGTACCTGAGCAGAGCCTAATCCGAAAACATATTTCTTCATGGAACTAAGCCTTTCAACAGAGAGCTATAAACCATTGAAGACAGCTTCTCCATTAGCAATAATTCTTTTATTATTATGAAGATTGAATTCAACATAAAAAGTTTCAGTATACAGACTTTACCTCCAGGCCAATATTAAATAACAAGAAAACAACTCCAAATTCAGCAATTGCCTTTGTCCCATGCACATGTCGAATGATAGAGAGGCCATAAGGGCCAATCAAGATGCCAGCAGCCAAATATCCAAGGACAGGACTGCCTAAAATTGCAGAGCCAAAGACAATCAGCACAGAAATATTATAGAAATTTGAAATCAATTTTGGAAAAGGGTCCCATTGACATATATGTAGAAGATAAATGGTGCAAGGGCAAGGAACAAACAAAAGATTGAAAAACATAAAATAAATAAGCTACAATTTGAAATACTTTCAAGAAAGCATTACAGATTGCAAATCAGGAAAGTGAAACAAAAGCCAACAGAAGGTCAATCAAATATTAATGTACCAATATATATCTATATACCGAGCCATTCCGCAAGAAAAGTTTCAAGACCATTTCAAAATAGGCATTATAAAACTTAAATTATAACTTTAACTCACCTCCAGGTATTTTCTGAAATATGGGAACAAATATAACACTAGCAAGCAATAACCATAACACATCAAAGAGAGATGCCTCCTCCTCATTCATCTGTGAAGAACAGAATAAACAATCAGATAATGATATTATACATGTGATGCACTTAGATCAAAAGAAGAAACAAAGGAAATATGGAAGTAACCTCTTGTTGAGGAAGCATTGCTAGTAGTTTTTTAATTCTCTTTGGGAGTTTCTGTATGTGTCGAATCAGAGGCTTGGCATTTGAGGAAACTTCTTCAATACTAGTAGTGACAACATCTGTTTGTTGAAGCATCTGAGTACCCCTTTCCACTCGATTAGAGTAGAAGGCAACCCTGTATGGAATTCAGTATGGTATAATTAAAAGGAGGCAACCTTTACACTAGAGGTGAAAATCCAATGACAGTAGCAGATGATAAAACATGAAATTATGAAACTAGCCTTTCAGAGTCATCTGCATTACCATAACCAAAAATTAATTGACTTCTCTTTTAGATATTGCAATGAAAACAAATGTTAATAGACATCAAACAAGGCCTCAATATGAAACCACAATTTCAAGGCATTCTGAGATTAATCTTGCTGATGTGCAATTATGGAATGAAGAAGTTGGGTAGCTCAGGAACTTCATCCAGTTCTCATGTTAAACATATTATTTAGTATCTCAAATATCCAAGGGGACACACAGAATTTCTGCAGAAATATGAGAAATTTTACATAATAGATAGATGATTCTTGGAACATAAACTCCCAGTATTAGGGACACACAAATATATGAAATATCTTCTAGAAAGTACGTTCCAAGAGAAAATGTCAGTGATAGTAATAAAAAGCGAGATGTACCCTGCCCCAAAAAGCAGTACTCCGAGAATTAGCTTGGGCAATTGCTTCCTTGCTGACTCCATGAGACCCTGGAAAACTGATGCTGGTGTGAACTCTGTCCCATCTACAGTGAAAGAGAAGAAAGATGCAGAAAAGAATCGTGAAGATTTCTTCAACAATGCCTTTGGAGAATTAAGATGTGAAGGTGAAGTCTCTCGAGACATATCCTTCTGCATGTCCTGCTTTTTTGTTTGAACTCCAATCTTTGACTTTTCTGCATCTATTTCAGCTTCCTTAAGAGAGTCCAAGTTCAGTTTTCCATTCTCTTGATCACTAGAATCATCAGAATGATATAACTCTTGAGAACTCTGGCTGGCTTTATCAAATGTTCTATCTACTGAAAGCTCACCAACTAAAACATCATCATGAACTGGCACATCACTTTCTTTTTCATCATCAGAAGTCCTTCCTTCACTAGCCTTCTCCTCCTCAACAACAGGCTCATCAGCAGATACATAGCCCTTGGCTGTTTCCAGGGCATCAACGAAAGAACTAGAAAGAAACTTATCTGCTCTTTGCAATGCAATCTCCGCATCATTCACCCGTTGCATAGCCTCAAGCTCAAAAGCAACGGCTTGCTCTGCTAAAAGCATAATATTTGCAACATCCTCTTCTGCTTTCAAAGCATTCATCTGCACTTTTTCTGCAACCTCATTCAACCTGTCCACTTCCTTCTGCAATTCTGCTTTTTTACCTTGTAATTTCTTCAACTCTGCCTCATAATTTGCCAAATTCATTTGGCATTCTCTAATATCATTCTGAGCAGCCAAAAGTGCTACATCCTCCTCCCTAGCACCTTCTTGCACAACACTCACTCCAGAACCATCCAGTGAATCAGTCTCTCCTTCTGCACCTTCACTAGACTCCATTTCCACCTTCAGCCTAGCCTCAGCCAAAGAAAGGGCCATTGTAGCACTCTGAACAGCTTCTTTGGCAACAGCCTCCTCATTCACAATCCTTTGGATCATATCAAGGGTTGAGTTAACGTCACTCCAGGCTTTTGCTGCCTCATCCTTCAAGGCTATTGCAGCTTCTGATATTCTTTGAGCCTTTTCCTCAAACATTGTACTATTAAGCCGAGCAACTTCCAATTCTCTCATTGCCTTCTGTAACAACTCCCTCAACTCATCCAAACCAGGCGCCTCTGCCCCCACCAATTCTTTCTTTTCCTCTCCATTCTCCCCCAAACCACTCCACTCCAAGCTGTCATCAGACGCCACTCCTGAGCTCTCACTACTACTCCCAACCAATTCTACATTGCGATCATTCCCGTCAATGTATGCTAGAGAATCATTACCTTGACAACATGATTTAAATCCCCTTGACACCTTTAAACCATCAACAAAACTACTAAACGATGAGCTATTAGAACTTGCCCTAGAAAAATGACGATGAATTCCTCCTCCAAATACCAAATTTGAACTCAAACAACCATTATACACAAAACTTTTCTTTCTTTTCTTTAATGACCTACTCTTCAAAATAATACTTGGATCAAGAACGTCATAACAGAAACTCCGGAATCTCAGCCTTGAACGCAAACAATTTGATAACCTATAACCTGTATCTTCACTGCCATGGAACACATTAGGTAGCCCAATACTATACGCGAATTCCATATGAATAAGCCAATAAATGCAATAAGAAGTTTCTAATTGAACTCTGAAGCACACAGTTCAGAATCTCTCATCAGCATTTAATCAAACACCTGATAAAACCAATAATAAATTGCTAACATAGTGACAGAAGAAGCAAACATATTTTGACTAAAACGAATCAGTAGCTGAACATATTTGACTGGGACAAATTATAAATTACACACAATTAAATATTATTTGTTTCGACTAAAACGAGGAGAAGGAAAGAATGAACTGACCGATCACGAAAAGCAAAGCTAGAGGCAGAAATGAGAGAAATCAGTAGCGGAGTTTGAGAAGCGAGCAGTTAGGGCATAAAATGACACAACTGATAACAAATATGAATCAACGATCGACATGAGCCTTTTGTCTTTAAATATATATAATTTTTTTTGTGTGTTTTTATACTAAAATGAAGCAGAGAGCCGAGTTGAGTGAGAGAGTGCGTAACAAATTTTCTCTCTGTTTGGAAGGTGAGAAGGAAATTCTAATTAACTGGAACGTGGAACGAGAAGGGCTGGGATTGGTAGATTTTTGTTTTTAATTTACTATAGCACCCTTCGTAGTCGTTAGCGGCTCAGGTGAAAAACGGATATTCGATCCGAACTTCCTCCTCTGGTTTACAAAATTTGGCACGTGCGGATACGCTCCAATTGCATGCGGCTACGTCGTTCTCAAATCTTATGTGGGGTCAATTACAAATGAAATTTTAATATCGACTGAATTAATTACGATGAACTCTCAAATTATAAAAAAAATTTATTAAAATTTTTACTTTATTAATAATATTTATAAATTTATTTTAAAATATGTTAGGAAAATTTTTTTATTAGATAATTTATCATTTTATATATTGAATTTAGTTTATAAAAAAATTTCTAATTATACAGCAAAATTAAAAAACTCAAAATGCAAAACACATCTACATGCTCTAAAAATTTAAGTTATTATATTATTGAATCTTTATAAGCTATTAAATATTTTTTTTCATACATTAGAGATAACAAAATAAAATTGATGAAAAATTATAAATAATAACTTAAAATTTAAAAATTATATTATTTTTCATCATTAAATCATTAAAGCTATAGAAAATGAAATTACTTTTGTGATTTTATTTAATTTATTAATAAATAGTATATTTAATTTTTTAATAATTTTAAATTGCTGTAAATAAATTTCTCATCAATTTTATTTTTTATCACTAAAATTCTTAGAAAAAAGAATTGAAAATTTAATGTCTTAGTCTATCAATTAAAATATGGAAACTCAATAGTATAATCTTGCAAAGTCTAAAAGTATTAGGATGTATTTTATCAAAATCAAAATAAATTTTTTTTTAACGGAAAAAACTAAGGTATGAATATTTTTAATGATGCTTTTTATTTTTAAGAGTATTATTGATATAATAAAAAGTATTTTAAATAATATTTAAATATAAAGAGTGGAAAATTTTATTTAAATTTAATGAACCCTTTATAGTTTTATTTTTTTATTTTACTTTTCATAAGTATTAATAATTTTAATATTTTTTCTTTTTCTTTTTATTTATATGGAATAATAGAAAATATGATTAAAATATTAATTGAGAGAGCGCTTGAAAATTTGTATTATATTAATTGCCAATCATAATAGATAGTGGAATTTGACTTTTTAAATATAGAGAGCTAAATTAACTTTTTATTTCATATTTAGATAATAAAAAATTTGTTCAATTCTTATTTTATGAAATTATGATTTATAATATAAGATTTAATATGTATTATATTGTGAATAAACATTCAACCGGGAGAAAGACATTCATCTCTTCCCCAGGCACGGGATAAACGGAAAGAGAGAGTCGAGAGCCGGGAACTCCTATTGACCTTGCAACAGGTGTTTCCTGTTATAGATATCACTGTTCAACTACACTTTGTTTGGAAAAAAAAAGTAGGGTGAAAAAAGAAAACATAGGAAAAGGAAAAGGGAAGGTGAGGAAAAGAAAAGAAAGAAATCTTTTTAATTAAAATTACTATTTTATCCTTTATATTATAATCTTTGCTAATGAAACTTTTTTTTATAAAAAATTATTTATTTATTATTGAATTGAATAATCACATTAATATATATATATATATATTTTATATATTATTAAAATTTTGTTAATAAAAAATGTTATATTTAAATATTAAATTTTATTGGAGATATATTATGATACAGTACGATCGAATTTACAAAATATTAGAGTTGTATTATTAATCAGGATTATAATAATTGTATTATTTACGGTATAGTATGATCGAACCAGTCTCCACCTTTGAAGTTTCAGTTTGAAAAACTGTTGCACCCTTCTATTCTTTTAACCTGTTTGTACCCCGATCTTCATCCTAGTCATCATACCTATTCATACCACGATTGCCGCCCACCCGATCTTCATCCTGGTCATCATACCTGTCCATACCACGTTTGCCACCCACATACACTGCCGTCATATAACTATCTTCATTATGCCCCTTCTTTCTAGCAGTCAACTTAGCAACTTTATGGTAGGACTTCTTACTCAGTTTAGGTTTAAAGGGACTGCGAAGTTGATGAACAACAAGTTCAATTTTGGTACTGCATGTGTTCACTTCTGCGAGTGGAAGAGTGAGACGGGGGTTAGCTAGGGATCGCGTAGTGCTTTCATGGAGATCATGAGATGGGTTAGGTTTAAAACTGACCTCATTAGATATAGGATGTACGTGGTCATCTTTGGGTGGCAGGGAAATGGAATTGTTTATACCAATACTGGGGAAAGGCATCATGTGCGCAACATCCTTATAGAATTCAAAGGTTGGTGATGTCAGCTGGGAACTTTGTGAATTTGTAAGCTTAGGTGTCAATAGGTGGATCTGATTTGGTGGTATGGACTGAATCTGAGCGAGGCTTTGGGTTAAAAGGTCAGGTTGATTTGATAAGCTATGTTGGGCATGTGGTACTTCGGCTTGGTTCCATAATGGTGGGACCAATGCAATGTCCAGATGGAGAGAGACATACACAAAACCCTGAGTTGTTTCCATATTAGTGTTGGCACTCAAAACTTCCTCCATTTGAACTGCTTGATTTGCACTCGGTAGCCCATTTGGTTAAAACTATTCCATCGTCACATTTAGCTCATGCTCACCCCCACCCCCCCACCCCCTCCATGTGCATTCTACTACTGTCATCCTCATCACCACCCTCTTCTACGATATCTTCTACACTACCAGCCTTCCATAAAACACTACAGCCACCCTCCACTACTTTCCACCTCCCCTTTTGCAAAGGCGATGCCCTAAGCCAATCGCCATAGTTCAACTGCTCTTCCTTCACCCATCCAGTATCCTTCCCATCAGCCCATGTGTCACAGTCCTTCACATTTTGTCCCAACACACCACATTTATAGCAAAAGGATGGGAGTCTTTTGTACTCGAAATTTACCCATAAAGCCATACCCCCATCTCCTTTATCTTAACTCCTCTCTTTAAAGGTTGGGTCAACGATAGCATGACCCGAATTCGCACCCATCTTTCAAAGCCATGAATAGAGTCTTCATCTATGTCCAAAACCGTTCCCAAAGATTCGCCAATGGCTTGCCCTGATTTTCTTGTATGTCCCACCAACGGTGACTTATACATTCTAACCCAGAAGGGTGCAGAATCAAAACTCATCTTCGAGGGTTGCACAGCACTATCGACGGTCTTCAAAACTAGAAGTTGCTTGTCAAAATGCCATGGAACCATAGACAAAATTAGATCTTTATAACGTTTATTGTTAAAACGAAAGGAGAAAAGGTTATTCTCCATCTCCTTACCTTCCAATCCATGCAACGGTCTCCAAAGTTTTTCCATAGTTTCCATTAAACCATGAACATTGAAACTCTGGTTAGTCCATAGAAGATTGTTCAATCTCCTCCCTACCATCTCCACAAACAATCAATATTTCAACCTCCTCCTCCTTCGTAAGATTTTTAAACGGAGTTGCCATCAAAGACACAAAACACAAAGAGAGATAAGCCACATAACAGCCCAACCACAAACACAAAACCAAACAAAACAAAACCCTAAACTCCTAGAGAAGAACACAGGACTCCTGACGACTATAAAGGGAAAACCTAAACAAAACAAAGACCAAGGACCTCGAGGGACACCACACCCGACTCAACACAAAAATAGACAGAAACAAACTGACTGACAGACCAAATCATTGAGGAAAATACCCTAATAGGAGATTAGGGACGGAAACTTCCTAGAGAGGAAACACAAACCCTAAGGACTAGGGACATTTTACAAAAAAATATGATTCAAGAAAATATTATTTAATAAGGCTTTATATGTAATTCTTAACTCTAACTCTCTTAACTATAAATTATTCACACCAATTGAATTTATCTTAGCACATTTGTATTTTATTATTTTTTTTTAAAACCCCTATAGTTATTAAAGAGTCAATAACATGTTAATTCATATTATAATTATATGCTCTTCAACACCTCAAACTATACATCCTTTTTTTTCAATTTAATTCATTGAAATATTAAATATGATATTTCAATAAATAAATAATATGTTAAAATTCATTGTATCAAATATATTATTGATATTAAACTTTTTATTTTATATCATTCAATAAGAATAATAAATAAAACACTATTAAAAAATTATATAATTACACTTTAAATCCTAAAAAAATAATTTCAAACCGCTAGGAGTGCGAAATACAACTAGTTTCTTATATAAATATTGTTCTTTTTAATGTACTTCTAAGTATAGTAATTTTTCATAATTGCAACATTTTTTTCCTTTTATTGTAGAAGTTACAAATTAAAAAGTACTCCCTCTGTTTTAAATTAGATGTCGTTTTAGGGAGAAATTTTTAGCAAATAATGCATGACATTTTACAATTATTTATAAACATTAATTAATTTTTTCCAATATCATTTCTCTCCTTCATAGTAATTATTTTTTGTAAAGTACACAATAATTTATGAAAATAATTAATTAAGGGTAACATAATCTTTCACTTATATAATAACGTCTATTAAATACAATCCTTAATATATATGCAAAATTTTAAACAACAACTACTATGGAACAAAGGGGGTAAGATAACATCAATAATAGGATCATTGTTATCACTGAATATTAAATTTTTTTACCAAAATTATATTAGAGTTATAAAACTTCAATTTTCATCAATACAATAATCAAACTTTTATTTTTATTATAATTATATATGGTCTTACTCTTTTAAATGATCATATTTGTGACGCAAACAACTTTTTGACTTTTTTTTTTGTTAATTTAACCAAATGGGTGTTTGTTTAAATTGTTCAAGAGTTGTTATTACCTTTTTAATCTCAAAAGATTTATCAAATTTGTTTAGTACCTATAGGGAGCTGCAACAATTTATAAAATTATATCCATAAAAATAAAATGAAAAAGATCAAAGATAAAATCTATGATTAACTACTCTTAAATCACAAGAATTTAATATTTTATATTGAATTTAAATTCAGAGTGCTAATCAAATTAAGCTTCAATAATCAAATTAATTAAATTATATGTGGTCTTTTAGTTTTTCGATTTTTGAAAAAATTCAATATATATTGAACCTGGTCAATGTATAATACATAAATGAGGAAATCCAAAAGCAAAATTGTGAACAAATTGGACAAAAATTTTCAAGAGAGAATGATGATGGGGGCCAATCTGCCAAACCCAAATCAAACTTTTTGGCAACTATATGAAAGAGTAATTATAGAAGAAACCAATTAGTGTGCATGTTTAAGATTGCTCTTCTGATTTTTCTTCAGTAGCAGTTGTTTCTGCTTCTGGCTCAGCCAACTCAGGAGGTGGTGTGGAGGAAGTTCTCTTGTGCGAAGCTGCCTGGAGGACATGGGTATAGCTCCCTTTCTCCATGAATAGCTGAGCAAAGTGGTGCTTGCAGTAGAGAACTCCATCAAGGGCAGCATAGGATGAATGTGTGAGTGGACAACCTCCATGGGCACACCTGAAGCATGACTTGTGAAAACATTCTCCCTCCATAGTCACCTACATGATCAACCAATCAAACTTTTTTTTTTTTTGGTTTATCTGACCACATACTATCAATTCAACTAGTCATAAGGTTACCTATCAAATGTCTTCCTTTACTAAGAAATGGAAATGACTCCCATTTTAGATTATTTGAAGTGTATCAATTGAGTCAAGTTCCTTTTAATTTCTTTTTTTTTTTAAGCTTTTAAATGGGGAGGCAAATATTAAATGCATATTTGAACTAAACATTTTTACAATAGATGAGGATGAAAAATCATAATTAAGTTGTAGACTTGTAAACTTACCTTTTCCAATGGGTACACTGTTTTTCCACAAGCAGAACATTTGTCTTGGGTTCCACAGAACATTGAAGAGACCTTGCTAGGGGTTTTAGACTGTAACAGATATCAAAATTAATGTTTTAAGTAATGAAAAAGAGAGATAACACTGGAAAACCATGGATGGAACTGCATATCACAAACAAAATAACAACAATAACAACAGCAATAATAATAATAATAATTGGTGCAATTAGGATCTATTTCAGCATTAAATGTAACTTTTAAAAATGTTTAATTTTTTAAGTGATACAAAATTTAATCAAATACTTATGGAAAATAAATTAAAATATTATAGAAAATCAATAAATACATAATAATAATAATAATATTTTATATTTAAAATTAAAATTAAATGCAGTTTAATACAGTTATTATCACTGTTAAGTTCTATTTGAATATTCTGAAAAAATAAATTGTGAATACAGAAAATGAACAAAAAAATATAAAAATTAAACTAAAAAAATGAAAAATGAACATAAAAAATGAAAATTATGTACTGAAAAAAAATAAATAAACACACCCTAATATAGTATAATACCGTGAATATAACATGGAAATACACCTATCAAAAGCCCAAAAAATAAAATAAAATAAAATTTCATCCAGCATGATGGTTTCAAGTGATGTCGTTAGTCCAATTGCATTAGATGTTACTTTCATGAGACATTCAAATCCGCCAAATAGAGATAAAGATCAGAAAGATCATGGACTTACTGCGTCATTTTGCCTTTCAGTTTTGCCTGGAAGAACACGCCATATGACAACAAATTGTTAGTAGAGCAACAAATGAAAGACACAAAAATGCAGCAAGAGAAATAAGACAGGAAGAGTAATGAGCTTTGGCTCAGTGTTGTAGGAGTCAATATCCAAGTCTTTGAGGTTGCACATGTCAGAACCTAATTAACCAAGGAAATGAAAACACAGGAAGAAAAGATCTTGCCTCCTTGAAAGTTCTTGCTGAAATTGCCAGACTCCTTGAAAAGTTGCTCAAAATGTGGCTTGCAGTAGAGGACTCCATCCATGGAGGAGTAATTGCTCATCTGCCATGCAAAGGTTAATAAGATTTACTAAACCATGACAAACTTCTTTTCTTGCGTTAGTCAATTGACTACATAGAAATACAAAGAGCTGAAGCAAAACATACCACAAGGGTTCCTTTGCAGTGGCTGCATTTAAAGCAGGATTTATGATAAGGCACTCCTTCAAGGGACAACATATCAACAACATAAACAGTCTTGTCACAAGCCTTGCACTTGTCCAAGGTTCCAGTGAACGCCATTCTTGGTTTGTTCTTGCTTCTAAAAGATCCTACAAACTTGAAAACTTTCACAAAATGCAAAGAAAAGAAGTAATATGGTATTGGGTAGTCCAAGGATCAGGAAATGTTTATGTTCAACAACAAGATAATGGTTACCTCAGACACATTGAAATATTAAACAAAGTCTTTGTTGCGTCAAAGCTAAAACTGATTTATATCAGATTATAACAGATGTTTAGCCTTTTGTTATGATGGTGTAAATTTCATTGCAATGGAGATGGTAATAGGTCGTGGACACGTGATTGGAGATCCCAATATTATGAGGTAAAATTGGAATGTTAATGCTCTAAATGTGGATGGTTTATCCTATCGGAATGGAGTAAAAGAAGGTTGGTGCTCTGACTTTTTCTAGCGAAAATTTGCTAGAGGTTAAAATGGAAAATATGCAACGAAGGAAAACGAAAAGCCAACGGATTTGCCATATGATCTTTTGGTAGTTGTTAGGTTAGGTGAATGCCAACCATATGATGATTAGTAATTGAGGCATTGTGTAATTTATTAGTTCAGATTAAACCTTTTTAGCTGCCAACGCAACCAATGAAATCATATTATTCTCAGCTTTATATGGATTATTAACTATTATTATGATCCAGGCTAGATTGTTAAGTCCATTCCCACTTTATCATTTCATTCAGAGGATGCAGGTTGTAGGGTATGCTGGAAGATTTGAAGATTGGAACTTTAAAATCCACGCGACTAATTTCTTAAAATATTTTTTTTACTCTTATGCTTGTTTATGTTGCTATTATTACCGCTGTAATTGTTGTCATTATTCGAAATATGGGGTAGATTAGATTGGTTAGGCACGCGAAACTGAAACAGATCCAAATGCTCAATCCATTATGACGTAAGGATTCGAGCAAATACATTACCATAATCATGCTTTTATTATTTTTTCGACCAAGAAAAAAAATTCATGCTCTTATTATTTTATAGGAACCAAATCTGAAGATAAGCAATGAAAATATAAGCGTGCCATGCCATGAAAGTAAGTGAGAAAAACAAAAATGATTGATATATAAAAAAGCTGAAAAGTTTGAAATTATCGGTCACCTTTGTTGAAATTTGAGAAGATGCGTCCTGGTAAATCTAATTAACCTGCTCTTTATTACTACCTAACTTAGACTAATTAGTCTTCACCATTATAATCACTTTTCCCCCCTGAAAACGAACACACATTGTTTGCGTGAAAAAGTTCAGGTGAAACATGCTAAAAGAATAAGCAAGCACGTTATGGTGGAGGCAAAACAACTTGCTAAGAGAGTATAACGTCCGAGATGGTCTTTCCATGCTGGTCAATCCTCCGAGAGCAGTTGACACCGCCATCTAGAATGTTTCGGACCACAACATTCAGGGAATAGATTCCCATAACTTCATAAATTTCCACATTAACATGTGCATCAACCCATTTGTCTCTCTTCATGACAGTGTCTGAGTCGGGATATGAGGTACTTAGAAGAGCAGATACAACTCCCTTCACCCACTGGGACGTCACAACCATCTTCAATCTCTCAATATCTAGAGGAAAGTGTGGGATGATTGAAAAATTCAAGTCATTTCCTTTGTCTCCTGCCCTGCTATGTGCTACAGCATACAGCGGAATCTTACAGCCAGATGAAGCCGGAAAGGTCTTAATTACAGGCGTAGAACAATCTACCCTAGAATCAGAAGCTTTTGTACGGTGACGGAACTTCATGCAGCACACACGTCTTCAACACATCACCATGGCTGCTTTCTTCCTTGTCTGAATCCATTGCTTCGGCGCACTTTACTCTAGTCAGCCAGAAAACATGTTCACGCCCAACCTAAAAACCCAAATCATATCTTTTCAGTTGGAACTTTTTTTTCTTTATTCTAATTTCGGAGAATTTTTTTTCTATTCTAATTTCAGAGATTTCCATATTGTAACAAGAAATGCTAGTAGAGAGAGAGAGAGACTACCAACTGTTTCTCAATACTTATTTCTCTCTTATATCCAATGCTGCACCAACAAACAAAGAGAATAATCAGGGAAAAAGAGAAAATGCTAGCTTACAAGATTGCGAGAAAATTGTGTGCATAACAGTGTTGAACACGCACAAAATATGCTGAGTGTGTGTACTTCCATCTTAGCAAGACTAATAATCTTAGAAAGTGCACTTCTACTGGCTAATTTAATAAGATAAATCTTACAATTATTAGAGGAAACAAGATCAAATGGAAATAGTCCTATGAGAAACATGCCATTGGCTTTAACAAATAAAAAAGAACATCAAGCGGATGAGAGAAATTGAACTGATACCACCACCACCAGCTACAAAGCCGTGAACTCTCTTGTAAATAGGACTGCATGCTCCCTCAACTCAAATAATCCATCCATGTGTAACCTTATATCTTCTCCAGTGGTCAATGATGAAGAGTTATCATCAATTCTAGTGGCCTTCAGGCTATCAAGTCCGATAATATTTGACACTACATTACAGTCAGCACCTGAACGTGCTTCTTCCATCCATGATCTGACCTAGTAAAATGTTCAGTCACATATTACTCCGTAAAATTGTTCAAAATAAAATAAAAGAAAAGAAGCAATTTGACAAACCATAATATTCTCTTCAAACAGAAAAACAGCAGAATAATGACTGTCTTCAGGAAAGCTATACCAATCACACACTTTTGAATACTGACCTAACTAAAAACTCAGCAGCTTTTGCACGTGCCACACATTCATACCCTCCATAAGATATCTCCCCCCATCCTTTCCAACCACAATCCTGGAAACAATGAATCAGAGTTTAAAAAATAAATCAAGAAATAAGGGAATGCCTTGCAATAACTTCCAACTAAGCAATAAACATAAGTTATTATTCTTTTTTGAAAACTGAACCAGTCAATGACTAACACTACAAGCGTGGTTTTCCAACTTTCGCATTTTCTTTTGATATTTGCATTTTTGTCCTTTAGGGTTACGTTCCAAATCAAAGTAACTAGGTGTAATTGTTGTTCTAGACTCAATGAGAAATAAAATAATAAGAGAAACAAAATTTGATACTTCAGTTCTAGTTTATGTTGTGCATGAGTTAGATCTTAATGATGCATATCGAAATAACCTTCGGAATCAATTGCAAGAGTTCATCAGGCCCAGATGCTAAAGATGGTTTTGCTCCAGCACATAGAACTCGACAGCTTGATAATAGGCGGAAAGAAACATCCCGAAAATCAATTACCTGAATTCCAAAATAAGATTTCATTAGTAATCCCTTAACGTCCCATTTGTTGAGAGGTTCTAAAAAAAAAAACAAATAAATAAAAGCTCACACCACATCAGGTGTGATATAAGCATCTGGATCTCCAACCTCATAAAGAAGTTATTGGGCACAAGTACTGAAATTCAAAACTCCACTGCCCTCTGCCTTTGCTACACAAAGTTGTCCATCAAAACCAATTTCTGCATAGGGAAGCGATAAATCCAGAAGAGACAAGAAAGACATGTCTCGATATTTGTCACCTTGGACAGAAAAAATGTAGACCATTAAACATAGACATTAATGTAGTTATTTCATTATGACCTTATAATAGTTCTAGCGGGATTAGTGTCAGCAAAGTCACCTGGATGCATGAAATATCCTCCTGTGAGTTGACAACCACACCCTAGGAGGTGTCCAGCTAAGGATCCCTGGGCCAGCTCCATTAAGTTGTCCCAGTTCCAACCCAGTTCATAAACCTAATCACCAAGGCAATCAATCAAATTGCTTTCTTAAAGGAAGTTAAGCAACAATGAAATTGATTTAACTAAAGCACACTCTGCAAATTCTTTAATCCACAGTCTAAAGCAATAAGTTACTGGCTCAAGTAGACAACTAGCTAAGATTGGCCGCATAGTAGGTCAACTACCTGGGTTTGATATATGTTTAGACAATGTTTATTTTTTTGGGAACTTCTTCCAAAGAAAATCAGCACGCTCGATCACATTAATGATGTTCCTATTTCCATTTTTTATGTCGCATTTCAAAATATGCATGTGAATATGCAATCATATCCTGTTATCACAAATTAATGGCTATTTTGTCCAGGTAGTAGAATTTGTGACCGCTCAATTTAATATGTGGTATCAGATTCCATATAGAACAAAGGAAACAATGCCATCGCCAAATAGAATAAAACATCTAGGAATAAGTCATCAAGAATCTGGGAAAGGGAAAAAAGAGAGAAGGAACCTCAGAGAAAAGAAAAGGACTGCACACCATTGGTGCTAGGAACAAGGCAACATCAGCAATTCGCGAAGTAATTATAACATTTGGTTGATAATTCTCCAGACATTCAACAATAGGAGCTGCTCCCAAATTTGTGCTGATACCCTTCAGAGATTAGAACCAAAAGAATTGGTCAGACATACAAGTAAGAAAGAAGAGTACAAATAAAAGTGCTCCAGATTAAATTTAATGTTTGCTAGAGTAACATATTGTAACCTGATCATGTCACAAATTTCAATTTTTGGCAAATTTTCTTAAGTGGGAGGAATTGCTTGGACATATATTGAAAAGGTTGCTCATAAGTGCTCACCGATAATGCTTGCCAGTGCAATATGAAGTGACAAAATAACAATAAAATTTTTTTTAAAAAAATTTCGGTTGTGAAAGCTGAACACAAAGAGGAAGCAAGAGAACCAGATTCTTACACCTTCCACAGAATTTGATTTCCTAAGAGGAGATCCTGAACCTGAATATGAAAAGTTTTTGGCTTTAAGTTCTAGAAGTTTATTTAACGCATGAAGATTTTTTTTAAAAAAAAAAATGTATGTAATAGTTTATTTAAAAACAGGTGACACGGTATGAAGATTAAAAAATGTATATAATACGTGATTCAAATATATTAGTGGCCTTTAGTGAAGTAATCATGGTAAATATCGGGGTCCAAAAGCCCTTTATAAAATTCACATGATTCATTTTTAAGGTAACAAATGATACCTGATTTATTAGGAGAAACCTCATAGGCCACTGCAATGGAAACGCTAAGCCCCAGGCTGCTGGCAATTTAAGAACATTCTCCTGAGCACCAAGTGGATCCACTGACCAAAAAGACGAGAAGATTAGACAAAACACAAAAACCCACATCAAAGAGACCATCAATGAAAAGAAGCTAGCAAAACTCTCAATATTGACTTGCACATTCTTACTTGCACCCATGTTGGTTATTATGAAAGTTCCTGTTTCCACTGCTAAAGGAAGGAGCAAACGCATCCAGTCTGAGACTGCACAATTATTGGAAATAAATAGGGTATGAACAACGATCAGTATATTAGAACTAAAACATAATCTTGGAGCACGAAGCGGACAAAATATAAGCCCCCCAAAAAGAAAGCAAATAATGTAATGTAGTAGGCCTTTCCATATTTCATTTATTTTTACAGCACAAGAATGAAGTAAAAAATTTTCAGAAAATAACCGCTGATAAGACAGTTAAAAAACCTATCTAGAAAACGATGGAAGTGGAAAATTTTGAACTCGTAGACTCATTTAATGAAATCAAAATCTCATAGACGGTCAATTTAACTTGGACACTAATGATTAAGTGCCCACTCAATCCCATCAAACCCTATGAAGAGCACATAGTAATCGCAAAGCGTTATTAACAATCGAGATAAAGGAACATACTCCGAGAATCATAGCCATCACCACCTGACACCATAAGCTGATAACGTTCAGCAAGGGTGTGCTCAGCTAAGCATTCAAGCACCAGATAGTTAAGCTCCTTAACTTTTTGAAGCAACTTAAGTGCCGCCAATGGCCTGTCACCTCCAAACCCGGCCCTACATCCTATGTAGACCTTCTCCCTTCTCCTTTAAGGATTCGCTCTCTGCAATTCAGAGTCAAAAAAAAAAAAACAGACTCAGCTTGCTTTTTTCCTCTCTACAATAGTAAATAATAACACAGCATTGGTACAACGCCCAAACTAACCAATTTGATGACAACTTGATCTTTCACCAACATCTTAAATCTTTATAGCAAGAATATCCAGAACTAATAATAATAAAAGAATTACAGTGGCAGACTGATTTGTGATTATGCTGTCTTCGAGAACCTGTAGTAATGGTAAGGTACGCCTGAAGTGAAGGTTTCGTCCAGCCCTGATCTTCCTCCGGCCAGGGAAATTGCATCAAATGGGATGAGACTCCGTTCTGCCTCTGGGCTGGGCTAGAGCCGTAGTCAAGAAATTCGGACTGCCTCTGTTAAAAAAAAAAAAAAAAAGAAAGGAGATTTAGAGGCCGCATTGGTTAGTCGGATGGCGGTGGGTCCCGGTATAGGTAGCAGTTATTAACCTTATCCTATTTGATGGTTTGTCCATCTGCTAGACTATGACTGGGCCACATTTGAGCGCGTGTAATCTGCATTCCAATCACTCTCCTACAACTCTGCAACAGGTGTCTGTCGCGTGCTATTGCAGTCAAACACATCTGGGCCGTTAGTTGTTAAAGCAAGCAGCAACGCCTTTCGTCTATTGCAAGATTTCTCCATTAGTTCAATTTGCTTCCTGAATTCAATGAAATTTCTCAATGGATAAGGAAAGCAAATCCAATACCTTGAATTTTTTTAGATAAGAGTGCTGGAAATTGTTTGAGTAAGATGACAACCTTAGTGCTAATAGCTGGAATTGGAAACTATGGAAGCTCAGGAGGTGAGCATGGCGTTCCAATTGAATTCGGTTTCGGTGTTTGTTTTTTCATGAGAAGAGTAAATAGTCAGAGGCCGGGAATGCGTGTGACTGCAAAAGTATAGAAGTGGAAGAAGCATGAGTATCCATGGCCAGATGATATTCGTCCTAATATTAATGGCGGACACTTGACTTACCTCTCTATTTCAAGCTACTTGGGTGAGAAACAAAAGTCTGTCACTCTTCTTTTTGAGAAGCCTTTAATTGATCTCGAGGAGCAAATTATTGAGGTGAATTTCATAAACTGATCATTTGCCTATTATATTTGTTGTTTTCTTTTCCTATATTCTTGCATGTGCGAAGAACGGCTACTGAAACTGGCCTTGATTTAGTGTTCAAATTGGGCCATTGGGAACAAAGAACCAACTGGTTTAAGCTTATAACCAACTGTCCAATTTCTTTTTCTTTTTTATTTATTTAAGGATCTACATGTATTCTAATGGTCAAGAAAGCAATGGCACTAATAAATTTTCAAAATCAATCCTGTTGTGGTTACTGCTCTTAAACATTCAATAGTTAATATTAAAGATTTAATTTTTCATGTAGAATTGGAAGTTATCATTTTAGTTAATCTAACTTTTCCTAGTTGATGGCACCTTAATTGCTGAAAAGAGTAAAGATCCTGCCAAAGAGTGAACAAATGTAAGTTTGGAGCACTGTGTCTTTTACAGTCACTGTAAGCTTAAGTTAGTATAAGAGATTTGAGAGTTTTTTGAGTTTAGAGAACTTGAGGAATGAGAGAATAATAAAAAAATACTAGTAAAACATACATTGCTTGTTGAAAAAATAATTATTTATATCCTTTCTCATTTTAGATCATTCACAAATATGTCAAAAATAGTATTCCTTAGGTTTGTCCTTATTATTCTAAAATATGTTTAAAATTATGTATTGTATAATCGTCTTTCGCTGATCGAACGTTAAATATATAATTGTCCAACGTCGGTCGAGCGTTATGTGCTACTAGCTTGCTAGTAAATTTTTCAAACGTTGTTGTCGTTCGATTGTTCGGTGTACTATCTCTTGTTACAAAGGTCCGATCTTAAAGACATATACTCTTTTTGTGGAGGACATGTGTCTGTTGTAATGTTGCTCAGTCAGGCAAATGCTATCAATAGCAGTTGTAATTGACGAAAGGGTCAAGTGGAGCTCTTGCAATTGATTGTATCAATAAACTGTTCATGCTGGAGAATTCTGCTTCTATGTTTCAAGGTGATAAGCTGTCTCTTATTACTTTGTAGTTTTCAAGCATATGTCATTTAATTTCAAAGAAATTTCCCAACTTTAATATGGTATTTGAAGTGAATTCATTGCAAAAAATTATAAGACTTTCCTACTTAAAATCTATTGTTGCTGTTAATGTTATCCTGTTAGAAGTTTGAACAAGCAAATTTGCACCTGCATTGCTGCATACATTAGGGCTTCATTCTCAGAATTAGTTCCAATGGGAAACTCTTATGCCCAGGATTAATTTTTTTCCTTTCCATATTGTTTGCTTTGTGGCTTCTCATTATTGCAATTCTGCATTCTTCTACTTTTTCAAGCAATGATGAGTGAAACTTTTTATCTGAGGCATTGTTCATTGGACCAGTCCTGAAGCATGTGTTGCATTATTATGGAAGTCTTCCCAAGCAGCCCTAAAGGTGCTTGAATTGTTTAGAATTATGATAATATAGTTTTTGTCGTTTTTATTAACATGGGTAGAACAAGGAAAAGACTTGCATGGGCAAAATTGCAAGGCCCTTTTATTATGGTTGGTAATGGATAAAGGAAAAGGGAGCTAGCCCCCTGCAACTTTTCTAAGGTTATATAAAAAAGATAAAATGGAATTTGTGATTATAAACTTTTCAAGGGTTATATAATCAATGATAAAATGGAATTTGTGATTATCATGATCAATAGGGCCCAGGAGAGATTATAGTGATTTGATGCATAACATGCTAGTAGAGAGTGATTTTAATGCAACAAAATCTGAAATTTTGTGAATATATATATATATATATTAAATGATAATATGAATATTTTTTATATTTAAAAAATATAATAATAATAATAATTTATTAATTATTTTATATCTCATTATATTATTAATTAAACAAAGAAAGTGATTATATATATTCTTTGTATTTAAAATTCAATTTTAAACTATTATAACTTTGATATTCTAAAAAAAGAATAAATTATTGTCAGCGAATTATCATGTTTTTGTTAGGATAATTATGTTTAAGAGAGTTTATTTTATTGCACCCTATTTTAGTTAAGGGATCTCACTTTTTGCATTAATCGTCTCCTATCAAATATTTTCTCAATCCATGATACATAGAAAGAATTTTATTAACAATAAGAATTTAGAATCATCTTATTCGATTTCATTGAACAATTAATTTTTGTTTAGTTAATTTAACTTTAAGTAAGATTAAATTTATAATAAAAAGTTTTGATATTACATTAATTCACTAAAACTCACTAACAAAAATTTACATGTTAATATTAAAAATTATAAACATTCAAATTACGTACATACTATACATATTTGAGTAAAGACGATAATAATATTTATAAAATTTACATATTCATCACTACAATCATCAGATAACATATTTATTTCTCCTTAAATTTATTGTTCAAGAAATTGTAATGATATTTATATGGACTTTGTATGTGTGTACATTTATACATTTATTAATTTTATAATTATCGTTTTGGTACTTCAATTATTAAATACTTATTTAATTATGTCAAAAAAATTTTAAATTCAATAATTAGCCTGCTAAAAATATTTTCTAGTTCTACCACTGTTTATTAACGCCAGTTGCAACATTGTTCTACTTTGTGTAGGCGGCTTAAGAAATTGAGGATAACAACACAAGAGCATTACAGACTCAAAATTGCTGATAGAATCATTCCTGTACGTAGTTTTAGATATTTATTATTTAGATTTCTTCATGCCAACCTAGCTAGAAGTTTTCCTTTTGTTTGGTTAATTTTCTTTTATTATCTGCAAATTCTACTTCTTTTGCGTTTTGCTTTGTTTATTTCCCAGTCATCCAACACTTACAAAATTTTTTATAATTAATTTAGGAACTAACAAAAATGGGCAAGGAAGAGTTACTCCATCACCAGAGGCTTAAGTATAGGCATATTGGAGGCTTCCAAGAAGGCATTTCGGTGGAGCCAGAGAGGAAACACAACATGAAACCATTTGAGACAAAAAAAAAAAAAAAACAATGAAAGCTGATATAGAGCTTGAACTTGAAAATTTAAAGAAAAAGATTCCAAAGCAATTGAGAAACTCAAGCAGGATGTGGATTGCAAGATTACAAATTGCGTTCATTTTAATGGGTTTACAAGAAAAGCTTAAATCAGTGAAAATGGAATTATCTAAAGCCCCAAATGATCCGCATAGGCCGCCCATCAATCGTAATTTAAAGGATAAGGCAGACAAAATAATGGAAGAATTTAAGCATAGCTTGGCACAATCAGGAGCATATCTTGGGATGAAGCAAAAGCTTGAAAAGTTAAACGTTGTTCATCGACTTATTAAGCATAAGTGAAAAGCTAAAAGTTGATATCAACCAAAAAGTTATAGAGGATGTGAAAGCAAAGATGGTACTTTTGAAGAAAGCTGAAGAAAAGTTGTCGAAAATGGTTCCACTAGATAAGGATTTAGTCGAGGAAGTAGAAACAGCTAAGAAAGACATAATAAAGGTTCTAAAGTCATTTGGCTTGGAGGTAGTTGGGGATGTTAAGAGAAATGTAGCAACTCAACCTCCTGCTATGTGAGAGAGGATATAGAATGTTAATAAAGAAATTGAAAGAGTGATAAATGCAACAAGTCTTAGTGATAGAGTTGAGGAGTTGAAATCAGAGATAAAGAAAAGCTTAAGCTCAGAAAAATTGGAGAAAATGGACTCCGAGGTCAAGGACACAATTCTTTCTGCTTTAGATATTGAAGAAGAAGAAGCTTGAGAGTGTAAGACAAAAATTGGCATCTGCCTCAGAAACAATCGAAGATACGGTTGGTACTGAAAATGTCAAATTGTGACATGCATGATACATCATCCTTCATAGAGAAATAGAAAGTTTTGATTTTTTCCCCTCGGTGCGAAGAAAGAAAATTGTAGTGCATCTTATGAGTCTTCGTCAGTTGTGTTTTTGCTGCTATTTTTTGTATATTATCTTGTACCCGAGTTGTTTAATGTTACTCTTAGATCATGTAATATTTATTTTCTTATATAATTTTTTTTATCAGACAATTTGATATCCCAACACATTTAAATATGAGATTAATTCGAATTTGAGTTAAATATGATCACTAGACAGTAAAACTCTTTTTACCAAATTTTAATACAATAATACTGTAATGCGAAACTTTGATTAAATTAGAATAACCCTTATCAGCAAGTTTATTTATTTATTAGTATCACTTGTGCAATGCTTTTAACTCTGTCTAGCTCCAGTCCATGACAGAATCCTGAAATAAGTTTATTCAAATCTAATAATGTGATTTTTTTATCAACAAAGCCAATATTGGCGGAAAATAAAATCTAAATCATGTCAGTCTAGTAATAAAGTCTCGTTCCCATAAAGCAAACACAAGCGATAAGATGAAAAAGGGTGACAAGTGAGAAATTGATCAATATTACTACATTTCTAGAAAATATCAAATATTTAATATTTAACATTGCCCTAGTTATTCTCCCTCCTCTCTCTCTCTCTCTCTCTCTCTCTCTCTTTTCCTTTTTGTTCATCCAACTTTTTCTTTTGCTTTGGTTTTTTTTTAATGCTTTAATATTTTTACATTTCTAAAATCGATTTCTAGTATCACTAAATCAATTAAATTTGTTTTTATGACTTGTTATTAATTTTTTAATTTAAACAATATAGTCAATTTAATCAAAATCAAATTGAAAATGTATACATGTTAACAAACTGAAACTTATAAAAAAATTTTATTGCTCAATTTAATTATATTCATTCACATTGAGTCTATATATGTACAAAAAAAAATCAATCAATACATATATATATTTGATTATAATTTTATATTTAGTTTTAAGTGAATAATTATCATTTATCAATTAACTAACTGTTTATTTAAAATAAAAATTTAACATTTATCAAATTAACTGTTTAACACATAATTGATTAAAATTTCTCACATAAAATTGTCTAATTAAAAATAACTAAAAAGAAAAATAAAAATTATTAAAAAACCTACAAAATAAATAACTAATAACAAGATTAACAGCAATTTTCATATATTACTTATTTCAAAAATAAAAACTATTGACATAATTATATGTTTTATATGAATATTTTAAACATACTTTAAAATAAAATATATTAAATTATAACGGTAAAAAAAGCAAATGATTGAGTTTTTCTTATAAATTTCGTTCATAAACTGTATTAGCGTTTAAGATAGAAAATAATAATAATAATAATATTTTGCTTAATATATATATATATATTTTTTTAGAGGGTCTATAGTCCCACAGACATTTGAACAATGAAAAGCGTCCCTTTCTCATGCTCTATTTTCTGTTGCGTTTTAGCCCCTGTTGTTTCAATATTTATGAATTATACCCCTCAAATTTTTCACCAAATTGCAAAAAATAGGTTGGCCCTGATAGCCATACTTGCAAACTAATTCTCATCCACTCTTCTTTTTTTTTTTTTTTTTTTTTTTTTGAATTCATCAATTCTCTGGTAGATATCATGACTCAAAAGTTATGAATCCATCTTTGATTGATAATATCAAATTACCATATCTTCCATTCATTGAAAAAATACATTTCAATTAATTTAACTCCCAATGGAATGATAATTATCAAAACAAATTTCATGTAGTTAAAAGAATTATTTGTTGTTAATTATAAAAAAAAGTTCATACACACTTTGTTATATTATTTAAACATATTAACTAAGTTGTATTTACTTATTTGATAATTTTCATGTATCTTATTTTATCGTAAATTTTCAAATATGCAATGTATATTATAATTCAACTTATAATTACATTTTTATTTAAGTACACTCTTTAGGAAATAAAACTTCGCTTTAAAAATAAATCATTAGTATATCTCAATATATAATTAATTTTAAATTATTTATCCATATTTATTAAATAAAAATTTTGATGATATGAATAAAAATTACAATTATATATATATATATATATATATATATATATATATATATATATATATATAAAATTGATATCCTTGAACAACAATTTTTTGAACTGTATATTACTAAGATAACAAAATTAGTTTAATATAAAATATTTTTATTAATTGAACTAGCAAATTGATATTTAATTAATTAAAACACAACTGAACTAATTATCAAATTAAAGAACTCAGTACAAATTTTGTGAAAAGTAATTTATTAGTCTTATAATTACATATATAAAAAGTACAGATAACATATACATATTCAAAAAGAATATTAAAATTAGAATTTTAAATTTATAAAATAGAGTATTGCTTGTGGAAAATCATTTTTATTTGAAGTAAAATATTATATAAATTTATGAATAATTTTTTAATTTTGCATGCAAAATTAAATAGAAATGACACTTTAAAATGATAAACACTTTTTTTTTAAAAAAAAAATCTTGAGAGAATAGATAATTAGCATTTGACTGTTATCGAATGATATTTATATATTATTTTATTTATTTTTTGGTATATTAAAAATTTTAAAAAAATTTTCAACTATTAATAGATTCTAAAAATTCAAAGTTTAAATTGACATATCATAAAATAAAAATACTTTATTATTGAATTATAACTTATTTATCTTATTGTGAAACATAATAAATGTTTGTGCATGCGTGCGCTCACATACACACATATATATATATATTTCTATGTGAAGCTAAAATGATATACATATTATATAAAATATTATATTTTTATAAAAAAGAAATATATTTGTTTTAAATATTTTTTAGCTGTGAATAGTTTAAAAATGATGTGATATTATTTAATTGATTTATCTAATTATAATAAATTATTTAAGTAATAAATTTCAATGCAATGAGATATTTCATATAAATAAAATAATGAAAAGAATAATATTTTATTTTTGTCTTTATTTTCTTGCATTTAGACAATAGAATCTTGCTTTTCCACCTTAATGAAGAAAACAAAGACAAAAAAAAAAAATAATACACATACCTCCAAACAAATTAAACAAATATAAAAAGAAAAAGTGAAGAAATAATTAAATATGAAATTTCATTTCGCGAAACGGAAAAACTTTATATCCTTCTCTAATCCAATCACGAAATAGAAATAAAAAATAAAAAATGAACAATTAAGATTTTTTTAAAAATTTGTAATCTTAGAAAAGGTCGGTGACTTGCGCAATATATAAAAGAAAGAGGGTCACAAATGCAAATAACAGAAGATGTGTTAATGCCGAGTAATCTTGGAAATGGTCGGTGAAGCGCAAATATAGAAAAGATAGAGGGCTACAAATTCAAATAACAAACAATGTATTGATGCCCTAGGGGGCGGTTTCTTGGTCACTCTTTGCGTTTCCACACCAACACAAGCCCCCTCCAACCGCCATGAATCAACGCACAAATCTAAATCTTCCTCTCTTCTTGTAGCCTACAATCCAAAAATTCCTTCCATTTCTCATATTCACTCCAGATCGGTTGATTTTCTGCCTCGATTCTATCCCAAATTTACGACTCGCCCAAAAAAACCCTACCTCGCTTCCCGGGGCCAACTTCCAAGCATCACCAGGTGTTTTTATTTCGATTTACGATTGTACCCCTCCAAGAAACCCTAGATTTTTTATTTTTCCTGTTTTGTATAAAAATTTCAGTCTCTCTCATTATATACCAAAACGCTAGAGCATTGATTTTGTAATTATTAACGGCCGTAATTCGTTAATTTTCGCGGTAATTTGCATAAATTTTGGGGATTGAATCGGGTGTTTAGTTAGGGTTAGGGTTAGAGTTGTTGTTGGTCATGAACAATAATAATAGAGGGAGGTATCCGCCAGGGATCGGCGCCGGAAGAGGCGCGGGCATGAACGGGAACCCTAGTTTTCAGTCGAGGGTTCCGCAGCAGCAGTATGTGCAGAGAAATTTGGTCCAACATCAATACCAGCAGTTCCAACATCAGCAACATCAGCAGCAGCAGCAACAGCAACATCAACACCAGCAGCAACAGCAACATCAGCAGCAGCAGTGGTTGAGGAGGAGCCAGTTACCCGCTGCAGATTCCTGCGTGGACGAGGTCGAGAAGACCGTTCAGTCTGAGGCCGTTGACTCCAGGTCTGCTTTTGCATATATTTTCTCTCAACATATTATGAAGTTCAAATACATTTTTTTAAAAAAATTTATGGAGCCTATAAGATTTTATACATCGCTAATTTGGTATTAGCTTGGTTGATTGCTGTTTGTATTAGCTTGATTGCTGTTATTTGCTGTAGAACGTAAAAAATGAAAAGCGAGAAATTAGAAGGGGCGAATTGTTATTGAGTTGGAATGTGTATTGATACTTGGTAAAAAGAATGTGGTGTCAGAAGTTTTCCTCTTGAGAGGAGTCTGGCTTGGTTTAATTTTGAGCTGGTTGAGTATTGTATTATAGATGTGTACTTATTGATAGGGATATAAGAATAAAGCTTTATTTTGAAGGTGTTGCAAGTTATTTCCATTATTGTACTTATCAACCCATTGCTCATAATATCAGGATTTTTAACATGTATTTTAAGACATCTTTAGTCCTTTCCTGGTGGTTGAGCTTATTACTATTATGATCGTTAAAATAAATTGGGATAAGCTAGTAGTTGGCTGGTTATTTACAAAGATGTGCTATGAGTGTTGACGATGAAATACCGGGAATATATTTTTCTCTATCATTGACAAGAGTGGATGATAGTAATTTAAGATATTTTTGGAATTCGTAATTTAAGCAATGGTGGTAATTCTTTTTTTTTTTTTTTCTGATTTAATTTGCTTTGTGTATCACATAAGTGAAAATGCAGTTTGTTTTGATTTCTGAACTTAGTAACTTATTTTTTATTGTTCTGCTTTTGGGAATTTCCTTAGTTTGCTTTTTACAGTCTTAATAGTTGACTGAAGTATTATTATTATTATTGTCATTTTCTCTCTCTCTGTAGCTCACAAGATTGGAAGTCTGGGCTAAAGATACCCCCACCTGACACACGCTACAAAACAGAGGTATGTGTTTTACCATATATTTACAAACTCATGAAACATGATTATGTCAATTTATTTGGCTTTAGATGTAGGGAATTCATTGTGAGATTTAAGCTATCCTATCAGCTTACTACTTGTTTATTACATTAGACCCTAAGATTTAGCTTGGCTATATATTGTTGTCTTCTATAACTTTCTTTTGTTTCCTTTTTTTTTTTTGGTTGATTTATTGAATGAGTCCACTTAAGAATAGTTAGGCACTTCACTTTCTTAGCTTATCAGTTCTTAGGCTTAGGGTTAATTAGTGGATGGATGTTTTGTGATTCACTCTGCCAATTTCTTTCCATAGTTTGGGTTCTCTTCTTTGCATATAAGTTGTTTTGTTTTGGGGGGGGTTTTGTTTTTTTGGGGGTGGGGGGGGGAGGGGGCGGCATTATGGTCTAATGAAGATCGTGTTGAAAGTAGTTTAAAGGTGTAGTCTAATGAAAAAAACCATGAAAGTAGCATTGGTGAGATGGTTGGTGAACTTCAAATATCGTTGGACATATCTTTTCTTTAAATACTTTCGAGTAGTGTGAGACATGCATTTCAATATGTGCAGGATGTAACGGCCACTAAGGGAAATGAATTTGAGGACTATTTTCTGAAACGGGAGCTTCTTATGGGAATCTATGAGAAAGGATTTGAAAGGCCATCTCCTATTCAAGAAGAGAGCATACCAATTGCTCTTACTGGTAGTGATATTCTTGCTAGAGCTAAGAATGGTACTGGGAAAACAGCAGCCTTTTGCATTCCTGCATTGGAAAAAATTGACCAAGATAACAATGTTATTCAAGGTTTGATGATGCACATTCTGTAATCTTTTACTTGCTTTATATTTGCAGACTTTTTTTTTTTAAGTTAATAGCTTTTCTTGTGCTTTAGTTGTATCATCATACTAGGATAGCTGTTTGTTAGTAAATTGCTCTTTTGATGGTTTTTTGGAATGTTTTAAGCTGCTAGTCTTGCTTTAGTTGTAGAAGATGAAAATATGGATCTCATTTTACTTCTTGAGAATGGGATAATTTCTCTAGAAGGCCATCATGGCATTTTTAACAGTTCTTTTATCGAGTACGAATGAAATAAGATTGGTGTTGATGCATACTGCTAGATTGGGGCAGTAGATCTTTTTGGTTAGTGAGTATGGCTGGTTATTTTGTGCACAGGCCTGATTGACAGTAATTTCTTCACGCATAGGAATGCATCAGCTACAGAAGTTTATGATGCTATACTTGATACAATGACATTGACATATAATTTGTCCTGTAACTGGAATTTATGCTGCACTGAGCTTCATTTTTTTTTTTTTTGGCATGCTTTACTAATTTGAACTAAGCATTTGCATGCAGTTGTTATTCTTGTTCCTACAAGGGAATTGGCTCTTCAGACATCACAAGTTTGTAAGGAGCTTGGGAAGCATTTGAAAATTCAAGTAATGTTCACCACAGGTGGTACAAGTCTAAAAGATGATATCATGCGTTTATATCAACCAGTCCATTTGCTTGTTGGCACTCCTGGAAGAATATTAGATCTTGCAAAAAAGGGTGTGTGCATTTTGAAGGACTGTTCTATGCTTGTTATGGATGAGGTAAGCTATAGTCTTGCTAGATTTTTTTTGTTTATATAATTTCTTAGAGATTAATGTTAGGATGCTTATAGATTTTTTTTAAAATTCTATCTTGATTTGTAGTTATTGTAGTTTTTTAGCTTATCTTGAATGAATTATGTTCTTTTTAGTGTACGTTATGTCCTTGAATTGACTTTTTAATTTGCAGCAAGCTGATCTAGAATCCTCTCTCTCTCTCTCTCCCTTTTTTTTTTCAGGCGGACAAACTTCTGTCACCAGAATTTCAGCCTTCTATAGAGCAGCTGATTCGATTTCTTCCTCCAACTCGTCAGATTTTGATGTTTTCTGCCACATTTCCTGTTACTGTTAAGGACTTCAAGGACAGATATTTGCAAAAGCCTTATATCATCAATCTCATGGATGAGCTTACTCTTAAGGGTATCACACAATATTACGCATTCGTTGAAGAACGACAGAAAGTCCACTGTCTAAACACACTTTTTTCTAAGGTTTGTTCCTAACGCAGCTGCCGAATGGTGATGTGTTTCTTCTATTTCTTGTGGATATGATACAATTCGTGATATGTGCAGCTTCAAATAAACCAATCAATCATTTTCTGCAACTCGGTGAATCGGGTAGAACTGTTGGCCAAGAAAATTACAGAGCTTGGCTATTCATGTTTTTATATCCATGCAAAGATGTTGCAAGACCATCGCAACAGAGTGTTTCATGACTTCCGCAATGGTGCATGCAGGAATCTTGTCTGTACTGGTATGCTACTGATGTTTGTTCACTTTTAATGTATCTTCTCATTATCTTTTTGCCCATTGATTTGCTGAAATGTCATGAATCTGTGTAGTTTTCATCAACATTATTTCTGGATGACAATCATAATTTATTGTATGAAATTGTATTATGAAAGCCAGAGTTTACCCCTTCAGTTGGTAAGGGTCAAGCTCAGTTAAACTTCCTTTCATTAACTGAAGGATATGGAAATTAGTATTCAGAAAAAAGAGAGGGGCAAAATGATCTCAACAATTGAGATCAAAAAATTTATACATTCTAATTTATAAGGATAAATTATAGTAATAGAGATGTTAGCTCAGAGAGTGATGGGGGCAATGAGGTGCTGTTGGGTTGGGGGGAGTTGATTAAGCAACTGAAAGAGAAGAGTTACACATGAATTGATTTTTGGAAGTTCATATTATTTTTTCATGATATTCTGGGGAAAACAAGCTGAACGAACAAATAAAAAAAGAGGTGTGGTATTTGGAGGGATAAGACAGTTTCACGTAGGGGGTTCATGATAATTAATCAATTGTTTTTTTAAATGTTTCAAGGCATTTCTATGATGCAAAGGCTCTACACAGATTTAGTGTCAATATGGATGATCTTTAAGGATTCACTGCAATCTTGTCTAAGTTTGAGTTTTACCTGCTTTATCTTTCTAGACATGGTTGCGTACTTATTCAAAAAATAAGTTACTATTTCGATATATAATTTTGTGAAATATTACTAATTCTATTTCCTGTGAAACGGTATACTTGACATATGATACTCTAATAGCACAATGCTTGTTGCAGATTTGTTTACCAGGGGTATAGACATCCAGGCAGTGAATGTAGTTATTAACTTTGATTTCCCCAAGAACTCTGAAACATATCTTCACAGGGTATGTCAGATATAATGCTGTTTTCCCAACATTTTGTCAGAATTTGTTTTGCATTCTTATGGATTTTTGTTGCATGCAGGTTGGTCGATCAGGAAGGTTTGGACACCTTGGTTTGGCTGTGAATTTGATCACATATGAGGACCGTTTTAACTTGTATGTCTTCTCCCCCTCCTTTCCGCCTGTTATGTATCCGTTATAATGCGCTGCCCCCCAACCCGCGCCCCTCCCCCCCACTTTTTTCTTTCTTTCTTTCTTTTCTTACCCCTCCTCTCTCTCTCTCTCTCTCTTTCAACAGGTATAGGATTGAGCAAGAGCTTGGGACTGAGATTAAGCAAATTCCACCGCACATCGATCAGGCAATTTATTGCCGGTAACTTGTGGTAGATATCTTGCTTTTCTTCAGCAATGTTGAGTGGCAACAAGGGGTGGCCATGGTGAGTAAATTGCAATGGTACGAGATTTTGTGGATTTTCATCTCATTGCTTTGTGTCAAGCGTTTCAATACATCATTCCTTCTTTGATATTATCATTTGTCATTGTGCTAGCATAAGTCGCATTGGTACTATTCGTGAAGGGCCATTTCATATAATGATATGGTGGTTTGGTGATGTTGATTTGGAAAAGGAATCTAGGAATTTGGATTGGTTCATATATATAGTGATTGTTCATCTTAAATAGCCTTGTAACTTTTATGGGTAGATTTAATTGTAATTTGTTCTATTGATCAAGACAGTCCAACATCTTCTCAATTTTTTCCAGGCCTTCTCCTTTGAGTATTTAAAGTATTAAAATAGTATGAAAGTCTTGTTTAAAGAGGAACTAGGAAGAGATAGCTTTTATTCTCTTAATTTTGAAAGGAGCAGAAGGGAGTTTATTTGAGCCTTTCTTTTTGGACCCCATTAAATGTTCTCAAATGTCCTTTTTTTTTTTTTCCTTTTGATTGTTTAGACATTGCATCTAGTGGGTAGTGTTGGTGCTGCCAAGAAAGGGAATGCTCTTTCCTAGTTTACAGCAGTATCTTGATTTCAATTATCGGAGAGTGTGGGCTGGGAGTGGGGGAAAGAATGGTGGATGGAGGGGGAAGGGTGTGAGATGAGGAGAGGAAAAGGAAAAAATGTGGAAAATTATCTTTTTTAGTATTATAAAATGACCATTTGGACAGAAGTCAACATTTTCTCAATTCATGACAAAATTAAAAGGTTGAACAGCTGAAAATGCAATAGGGATAGGAATTTTTTTTTTTTTTTTCCGGTGATTAGGCCTTGAGATCTTAGTTTTTTTTTTTTGTTGGGAATTATTTTCATATAAACCCCCATCATCATGAAACAAATTGGTATTTTTCTTAATATCAAAATGTAATTTAATATCTAAGCTGTTTTAGTTTGCATTTTACTGCCACCACATTTGGAGATTGCCTTAACATGTGATAAATTTGGATGATTTTACGGTGCAGTTGTTGATAGCATGTTATTTGTTTCATAGGGTCCAAGCTACAATTCAAGATGGTATCTAGCTCTGCATCTTCGGGCAACTTCTAAGAATTAAAGTATTGTTGGTGAAAGACTTTGATTGCTGTATGCATTAACCCTGGAATGCTTTTGTTTGCTTCTGGATTTTCATAGCCTGTGTTGACAGGATTATAGGTTAGAGTTTTGATGGTCTATAAAATCCCAGATAGAGGCTGGGTCCAGCTCTGTGTTGTGTTTGATTTCCATGGCAGACTGGTTTTGTTACTATCAGCTTAGGTATTGTCACTGTTGAACTGAAGTCTTGTATTGCGGAAAAAAAAGTAATCCCTTCCTTCCCTCTCCTTCTCTTAAGCCATGAATAAAGGCAATGACATAAAACATCTTTAATCCTCCTTGCCTTGATCTTACTCGTTGATTGTGTTATTTACGTCTGTCAATGTACTCTGGTCAAGTATCAGATGACTTTTTTTCCTGCTAGGTTTGTGTTTTCTGACTATTGTGATGTCCAATGTGTCAAGTGTGATGTGGCTTTGTTAAGTGGCCTTCGCCCTGGCTATGCAAGAATAGTGCATTTGACAAGGCTGGTCGTATCTATATGATGTTTTCTTAGTTGCGACTTCAATATTATGTTCTCTATTTTCTTGTTCTGTATGGTATCAAGATTCTGGTACATTTTATTCAGTGATGTTATGTTTCTTGCTTAGCTACAAATTTACTTTGGTACACAACAGGGGTAATTTGCCCATGCCATTATGTGCACTTTTAAATTCCTGTTCTGTATTTTGATTCATGTTGCTACCACATTCATGGTAAAAGCAATTTCTGGTCGTAGGGAAATCATGGCATAAATGTGACGAGGGAAGGAGGTAGGCAAGCAAGGGAAATGTTCAAGCGCTTTTAATTGAACAACAAAGTTTGAGATGTGGCTCCTAAGCGAATAAACCTGCGTTTTTTTTTTTATTAATTTTACGGGACCGGCATTCAGGCGATCCGATATATTTAGAAATAGTTATAGTAGTTTTTATTTATGGGTGTTGATTTTTAAGAATGGAACTCCAGAAATTAATGAACGAATTATCTCAAGTGAGTTAAAAGGCACCAACTTTCGGTGCTAACCTGCAATGAGCCTGAAGTGTACCGCCGGAGTGAAAAAAGCACGGGCGCACTTTCTAAAGGCAGGTCGCTTCTCTCTGATTCAATTCAATGTATGGGCTAAGTCTCTTTGGTCTATTTAGAGTTTGTATCGGACTCTGTTTTCTTGGAGTTGTGCTTTGTTAGGACCCAAGTGTTGAATTAACTCAGTATTGCCTGTGCCGGATAGGGCCCACGGGTTATTGAATGCAAAGGACATTGTTGCTAGGGGGCTGAAGCCTGGAAGACTTGTTTTCCAACCGCCAAAATGGTTCTTACATGTCGCCGACATCATAAATGCGAGGCTGATCTGCCATACGAAATCCTTTGACCAATCATCGCGCTGACCTTTATGTTTGTTTTCATTTGCACAGTGAATTTCTTCCTCTTTGCTTCTTACTGGTAATTTTTTTACAAAACAATGTAAATAGTGTCTACTACTATATAAGGTATATAAGGTTTATGTTGTGTTTTTATAATTTTTTTTTTTTAAGTATTTGAGAGGAGATTATATTGGTAAGTGAGATTCGAAACTCTGACATATAGTCTTTAATTAGTTTCACTTGCTAGATTAGGACACCAATTATTGTATTTTTATAATAAATACATACAATTAACACTTTGTCTGGAAAAAGGGATGATAAAGATAAAGTTTTTTAAAGTATAATAAGATAAAGTTTAACAAGGTAAAATTAATAATTTAATTTTATCTTATTTGAGAATAAGGTAATATAAAATATGTTTTATAGTCTATTTTATTTCGTTAGAAAATAAAGTTTAATGAAAATTTCATATTAAAGTTACTAAAATACCATTTAGATATAAGTTTTAATAAGATGATTAAATAGAAATTATAAAGATAAAATAAAGATAAAAAAAGTCAAAAAAATTAAAATTAAACAAAATAAAAAATTTATTTTTCAACTCATCAAGTTGATAGCATGAGAAAATAGAGGTTTTAGAGTTCTTTTTATCTTTTAAAAAACTTACCATAAAAATTAGTTTTTCAATCGAGATGTGAGGGGTTCTTAACTTTATAAAACTAACCCTCCAAAAACCTCAATCCAAACAAGAGGTGAGCGTTTATTATGACACAGGTTATTCAGAACTTAGATATGTTCCTGTAAGATCAAGATTAATTAATCCTTGCTCAAATCTCCCAATGATTAAGAAGAAAAAAAACAAGATCCCAGATCTATAAAATGTTCAAACTTGAGCATCTAACTCGCGCCTCTTGCTTGTTTTATTTGACAGACTGCATTTAATGATAATGGATAGATAGACTAATTAGTGCTGTTCCCTGATTTTTTTGTTTTTTGAATATTTACTAATCAATAGACACTATTATTTCTGGTTGTACTTGAGAATTTCCCATCCTAAAAAATATCCCCGCAGCCTACAAAGTTGCAATTTGAACCTCCCTAATAATTTGATTTACTAAGCAAATTATTATCATTGTTCATTTTTCTAATTAAACTTTGGTTAGAATTTCTTGTTCCGTCTAATGGATAAGTAAAAAAAATAGTTCTTCTCCTCTTTATAAATTTTCACTCTTATATATGGAATTAGAACTCAAGAGTTTTTTTTTTTTGGCACAAAAAATCAAGAATTAACTATTAAATTTATATAATATAAAAAATATATTAATGCAATTCAAATTTTGATATTTATTTTTAGATGATGGCACCTTTATCACTAAATTAAATTATCAGTGATATATTTCTTTTTAATAATCTTTCTATTGAATTTTCAATTCTTAATATAAAAATTACATATATGTATATTTTATAATTCGTATACCATTTACCAGAACCTCCATACTACTAAAACCGATAAAAATCACTGTACTGAAACCCATAAATTTAAATCTTTGCGTATTTATTTTATGGGTTCTATCAGGCACTTACATGTTGCACGGTGATTGTCAGGAACCATAATTTTCTCAGCAAAAAAGAATTCACGACATAGAAACTGAAGCCCTACTTTCTCCCCAAGTGAGAAACGGGGAAAACCAGATCAGTCGCTATCATAATTTTGTTTCAAACAACTATCATTTAGTATTATGGTTTGCTTTTCTTCTTTTCTCTTCCAGTTTTCTCAATGCCAAACAGGAGGCAGATATATATATATCTCTCCAGAAGGTAGAGTCATATATGGCCATGGTGCGTCGTCCGGATAGAGCAGGTCCTTGTCTAGCTAGGGGTCGTTACTCTTCTCTTGGCCACTAAATTTTGCAACAAGAATCCTTCATTAATGCTCTCGTTTTCATCTTTAATGCACACTCTCTCTCCTTGTTGCCAGTCCTGTGAAAAGGAAAATGTCCAGAAAAGAGAACCCATTAATCTTTTTCACTGTTTGTACGAGTTTCTTTGCTCAATAATGATCAAACCTTCTCACTTGCATAACTTGAAACTCCTATATTTATTGCTTTGCCAGCTTGAAACTCGCTGATGGTCCTTCCCTTCCATCCGCATTAAATTCTCACTTTCGATTCCCCTAGATAAGATCAAACTTGCATTTATAGTCGCTGTCTTTCTATGTCTACCTTGTTACTTGATTCACTTCACCTCTTGTCACTCGCTCCCTCTACAGCTACTACTGCATCGTAGCCTTTATTCACTGTTTGAAAAAACGGCCTTATTTTCTTCATCTTTTTTCTTCATGATTAATGTGATATATATACATAGTAGCTGGAGGTGGTGATTTTGGCGTTGCCAATCAGTGTTGTATATTGAAGTTAAAAAGAAAGAAAAGAGATGGGAAGGACACCATGTTGTGAAAAGAATGGGTTGAAGAAAGGGCCATGGACGCCTGAAGAAGATGAGATTCTGGTAACTTACATCAAGAAAAATGGCCATGGAAGCTGGCGCTCTCTCCCGAAGCTGGCAGGTTTTTAACTTTATATTCATCACTGCTTTAAATTTTGGAAGCAAAAGTTGCATTATTTTGATACTTGTATTATTTGTTTCGAAAGTGCTGTCAACGTATAAATCTTGCTTTTGGAAATGTCGAAATCATGCTTATTCCTAGTTATTACTATTTATTATGTGCCATTTGTATTTCTTTCCTTATCAATTGGAACTTTGTCTATGATTCTTTTCAAGCTTTGAAGTGTCTTGATAACCTTTAGTTACTTTCATTATTTTAGTTAAATTCTTACTTGATTCAAGACTTGCACTGAACTCTTTAGTGAGTTATAAAATTTTAAGAGTGGAGGTTTATGGGAATATGATTAACGCACATGTGACAAATTGTGTTTCAATTACATGCTGTGTTTTGCAGAAACAGATCTATAACTGCAGATAACCAAATAGAAACAGTCATATTGATTTTTTAGTATTGACTCTTTGACAGGTCTTCTTCGTTGTGGAAAGAGTTGCAGGCTTAGATGGACAAACTATCTTAGGCCAGATATAAAACGAGGTCCCTTTACTCATGAGGAAGAGAAACTTGTCATTCAACTTCATGGTATTCTAGGAAACAGGTACTCTTTCTTATTTGCTTAATGATATCTTTTAAATGGAAGATTATTAGTTGTTCAGGATTTGGAACACATAATATCATAAAACAGTAGGTATAAATTGTAGATTGTAACCTAAATGTGATCTAATGTTCTAATGGTAATCATTCTTATGACAAGATATAGACTTTTAGTTTTTAGTTGTCTTAAGAGTGATATTTCCATATTGTTCAGGTGGGCTACCATTGCCTCTCACCTACCAGGCAGAACAGACAATGAGATAAAGAATTTGTGGAATACCCACTTGAAGAAACGCCTTCTATGCATGGTTCTTGAACCCCAGACTCAGGAACCCTTAACCTCTTGTGGACCTGCCATAAAAGCACCAGCATCCCCTGCTACTCGCCATATGGCACAATGGGAGAGTGCTAGGCTGGAAGCAGAGGCGCGGCTTTCAAGGGAATCCTTGCTCTTCAATCCACCAGCCCCAGGAAGAACTGATAGTGATTTTTTTCTACGAATGTGGAATTCTGAAGTTGGAGAATCATTTCGAAAATTTCATCGCGGAGAGAAAACTACTTGCCAAAGCCCGGTTTCAGCTTCACAAGCATCTTCATCCACCAAATGTGGATCGATTTCAGCTGTCACTGCTGATATTAGGCCCAACTTAGTTGATTTCTCAACCACAGCAAGCGATCACAACGAAGATATGGAGTGCAAGAGCTGCAAATCTTATGCTGAAGATGTGAATGCTGGGTCGGATTCATCAAGCTCTATTGAGTTGGAGGATTCATCAGACTCGACGCTACAACTTCTTTTGGATTTTCCCATTAACAATGACATGAGCTTCTTGGAAGGAAACATTGATAACTATGCCACTTATTTGGGGATGCAGTAATGAGAGCTTTGCTTTCTATGTAGTCTGAATTTTGAGGCACTCTATTTTTAGAGTACCAAAAATTGTCGAGCTAATTTTGAATTAAAAAAAAAAAAAAAAAGCTTATGAAGCTAATCGGTTAATTATTTTGACTTGATTTTTGGGCTGAGTACAGTTGAGTGGTATGGTTATGTCAAAAATTCCTAGATTTATTTATTGGAGACCTACTAATTATGTATACAAAATATATTTTGTGCGACTTAAATCTCTTTCAGATCTAGATTTGCGAAATGTGCTGTGTAATGCTAATTAAGATTGCATCCTTTTTATCACGCTGCATGGTCATCAGATTTATCATACTGAGGATATGTTTACCATGTTCTATTAACACATATTAGGATGGTCGTTTTAATGCAAATCTTCTATCTCTATCCTGAAGTATCAGTAATTGTTCTCTTCTGGTTTTGCCTAACACAACTCTCCTCTGCTGCAGATTGGGTCAACTAGAGATTCGAAATTCCCTCTCTTAGCTCTTGATTATGAGAAAGCTGATCATCTTGGCTCATTGGCTTTCTCAAGATCTAGCTGCTTTTCTCACAGAAGTTCTTTAATTTAGTAGTCAACAAAATTGAATTTGCTGCCCAAGTTTTGCAAATTTAACAATTCATGAAATGATGTTAAGCACTTTTATCATAGACAATATGTTGATAGAGATAGTAATGGAAATTTGATTATGTTCCAGGGACAAAGATATAAAACCCCGAAGAAAGAAACAAACAAGAAAAATTTACAGATGAAAACAGAGAGTTACATAAACAACAATAGTTGATAAAAAGAAAAATATGAAGAGGGGTGATTCCATTGACTGCAACCTCAGAAGCAACCAAAGGTCTTTTTTGGAGTGTGGCCAGTAGCCCGGTACTTTGCAGCCATTTCCTCTGCCTTCAGGATTTCCTCTCCTCGTTGGGCTTCAACGATTGCTTTCTTTTCTTCAGCCTGTTTGTGGATCGATGCTATTTTGTTTTTCATTTTCTCTGCATATTCTGCCTTTTGCTTCTCCAATTTTTCCTGCCGATTCTCAAATTTATTAGAGTTGAATCTAATGAATAACCACTAGCATAAACTCTCTTTCAGTTTCCTAATATGAAACTATGGCTTCTCCATCAATTATTATGTACCATAGTATGTCATTATGGTTACCTCGATCGATCTCAACTTGGCTTCCAGTGCTGCCTTCTTGCTGTTCTCCCAAGCATCAACAGCAGACTTCTTTTTCTGAGCCCTGTTGAAGCAGTATCAGCATGACGCATAAGGTTTCAACAAATATAACTTACAGGCAATTTCTTATGGCGGCTTCTAAGCCTCAAGAAGGAAAAATTAGAGAATTTCTTACTTATTTTCCGCTTTACTTTTCTCGCTTTCTTCCCATGCCTTGATAAATGAATTTCTCTTTTCCTTTTCAACCTCTGCAAGTGCAATATCTGTAAAGCACAACATGAGAGCATATGTTATTCCTTAAGGAACATTAACAAACAACTTCAGCATGCTCTACACTGGATTTCAATATATTAAACTGCACCATTTTATTTACATTTATGTAACAAGTGTTCAGGTAGTTTCTTTGATTTATATTCTTCATAACCACCATATAACTTTAGAAAATAAGAGCAAAGCATGATTTACCTCTGTCAAGTGATCCCCCAGAAATCTTCTTTGGGGCAGATTCTGGAAGCTCTGTTAAATACAGGAAATAATTAAAAGTAGCTAATAGGTTTATATCAATGATGTCCCTTGTATATATAAAGAAATGTGGATCAATTAGCAATCAATTGTTGAATCACAAAAAGCCTCGAATGTAGTTTAACACCCACTAATGCATCAAACAATATCCCTCTCCTTGCACAGATAAGCTGCAGTTAATTTTAGGTGATTCTGATATACTGGAGGCTTTTTTTAGGAGCTAATTCCTTTCCTTCCGCTAAGTAAAATAATTAATAAAGAAAGAACATGTAATTATTGGACCCAAAAAAAAGAAAACAAAATTATCGCATGTCTTTATCAAGCTTTAACCAACTATGAAAATGAACGACATAAATGGGCGGTCAATATACCCTGAATTGGATACCATTATGCTTAATAGCAACAATTTCCACTAAGATATAAAATATTTTGGATGCCATTATTCTAAGTAGGGACAAGCCAAGCCATCAGACTTGGAAATTATGCTTAAAATTATTATAAACACACTGTTCTCATCCTCATACGAAAAAAAATAAGTATAGATTATCTTCTCAGCACATCATTGATGTAGTTGATGTACATGATACCTTCAACTTCAAAGTGAAGATTGCATACCTAAGGATCTTTAAATGAAAGGAAATTTTACAGCTAAATATCTTTGAAAGAAACGAAAGGTAATCTTTCAAAATACTGGAAAATGAAGATTATTATTTTTTTCTTTTTTTGAACAAGAAAATGAAAATTAGTTTGCTGTCACAGTTCCACACCAAAATCACAGTTCATTTAATTCGACCTACAAAGTAATCATCAACAAAAATCAAAATGCCAAAGAAAAAAGTTGAAATCTTTTGAACTATAGGAAACTCATCATGAAACAAAAAGAAACTAGATTGTTGTGAAAATAGTTTACAGAAGAGAGACTCTTGGTAATTAATTCATGCTATATTTTTTCATATTTACATGGGATTTTTTAGAACACAATGGAAAAAAAAAAGGGTTAAAATCATGATCAAAGGATCATTCATTTGCATGTTCAAAGATGAAAACTGAAAACAGAAATTTGGAAGAGCAGAAGAAAGAATTATAAACGTAAAGATCAAAACGCTAATTAAGACGTAGAAAGAAAGCTTACTATCGACTACTGCTAGAGCTTTAGAATCATCACGCTTTTCTTCAGCTGGTGGAACAATTGGTTTCTCCTGTGCCACGTCGACATTTTTAGCATCCGCCGGAGCCGGTGGTGGAATCACCGGTGATTCGGTTTCTAGTTTCTTCGCTTCCTGTTCTACCATTACTTGCACTCTACACTCAGGCCACAACTCAGGGAAATAATCATAACAATAAACACCGTCTCGAGTTTCTGCTGGAGCTCTTTATATCGCCACCCAAAGCATGGGCTTTAAAAAATCTACGATCCCCGCTGTGCTGTCAACGAACCGTTGGTTTTAATTACTTGTCAGAGACTAAATGATCGAACGGTGATTTGGAGCGGGATGCACGTACGATGTGTGGTGTGGGAATCGGTTATAACTGCCGACAACAGGGAAATAAAAAAGGATAGAGACAGATAGTATAGTTAATGGAGCTGTAGTGTCGGCATTCATGATACGACGACGTGGAGCAGGGGATTACAAAATAGTGACTGTGTACCGGGGCCTACTGAAAGATTACCTTGACCAAATGTCGGGCGCCAGCAGGGACAACACACCATTTTTTTTGGATTATTGTAGGAACAACAACGTTCAGATTGATGATTAAAATTTTTACGGCTATATTTTTCGTATTTTTGACTTTTTAATCCAACACTCTAACATGATTTAAGTTAATCATATAAATTAATTATTATAAATCTCTGTGATTTAATATTTATATTATTTGAACTGTGATGCTCAAAAATTATTTTATAATGTTTTACTAAATTCATAAAAAATGTTATAATATCTCCAATTTCATTTTAAATTTGTATTTCATACAATTATCTACTTAAACTTTTAAAATATATATAAAAAAGTAAATTCAAATGTACACATAGATGAAAAATAAAAAGAAAATCATAATTCACATAAAATTTCTACACCAATCTCACTTGATCAACAATCTCAAAATTCCAAAAAAATATACATTCAGGGAGGGAATATTACAGGATTTTCCTTTTTTATTTTTAGTCAATAGTTACAATGAAAATGAAAAATGGGGATTGGAGCTTAAGATCTAGAGTTTTTAAGAAGATATATACTACCATCAAACTAAGTCTAAACCTAAACGTGTATTATAGGATTTTCGACATCAATGAAAAAAAGATTTACAAATTGGACATCATGAATTGCTAGCTAAGACTTTCGTAGACTGACTGGATATTTCACGAATCTGAAATATACTGCACTGCCCATAAAATCTTAGCAAACTTTCACTTCCATAGAGTACCCTCTACAAAAGCTTCATTCCCTTTACCATCTTAAGATCATTCATGATAACAAAAATCATTTTGAAATCGTCCAGAATATCAACAAGGAGGGTTTTTTGGACTTATTTTCCTTGTTTCAGCTGGGAATGACAACCTCCTGTGAGAATTCACTTCTACAGAGTAAGAAATCTTCTTCTTTTTCTCTCATGGGATGAGAGTGAAAGGTATTTTTATGTTGTTTTTTATCAATAGTTTTTACTTTTTAAATAAAAACATAAATATATTCTGAATTTTTATATCAACTCTACTATAGTATTTTTTTTCTAATATTATTTTTATTTAACAATAATCAATTAGTTATTTATTAATTAATTATTTTTTGTTTTCATTACTTGTATCTAATATATTATTTAAATTTTTAATGAAATTGCTATTATATTAAATGATTAATGCTTAATATAAATATTATTAAAAATTTTATTTTATAATTTTTTTTAAAAATACTTCATGGATGGTTACATGTTAAAAATAAAAAATATCAGATATATTTATTTAATTTTTTAAAATTTATCTCTACATTAATAGTTATATTTACAAATAGTAATCAACAACAATAAGTTTAACTAACACTTAATATCAATCAGTAACTAACAATTAGTAACAACAATCAACAGTAAATAAACAAATCATAAATTTTAAATTGTTAAAATTGTTAATTTTTTTATTTTTATTAAATATTCTTTAAATAAAAATAAAGTATTTTAAATATATTATTTTTAAATAAAAGAATCATTAAAAAATAAATTAATTTATTAAAATTATTTTAAAATATAAACTTTCAAATAAAATCCTAAAGCAGTTGATGCAATAGAAATAAGATTTCTTCTAAATATGTTTATATATTAAATTATTGCATGTCCTTCAGGAGCCTCGAGATGAGCTTAGCTCTATTATGTTTGCCGATTTTATGTTAATTAGATGTAGTTTGATTGATTTTTCACACTTGAAAAGTAGGGACAGTAAAGAATTTTAAATTCAACTTTTTCTTTTATTAATATGGTGAGAATTTCGGTTTTATGATGAATTTTTTTTTTAAAAAAAAAGAATACTATTTCTCCTTGTGTATATTTCACAGAAATATGATGAGAACTAAAAAAAAGAATACTACTTCTTATAGTCTATCTCACTAGGCATGATTAGTAAGAGATAGAGGAATTAAAAGTTAAATCAAATAACTGTTAATGATTAGTAAAAAGTGATTTTTTTAAATTTTTTTTTAGAGGCTTTATTAGTAAGAGATAGAGGAATTAACAGTTGGTATATAAAGGAACTCAAGAACCTTTACTGACATATATAGAAGAGAGAGACTTAAATTCAAAACCCTCTTAAACAACTTGACACTTAATTACTCGAAATTATAATTATCTTATTTACACATAAACAAATTTATTGTCACGTAATCAGTTACATCAAATTACTAAAATTATTTCAATTTATTTTATATTAATTACACATAAAAAATTTATCTATAACTTGTTTTGCTTTCATTACCATCGCTATTTTTAGCTCTTATAAATCTCACCATCACACCATTTTTTTTTTTTTTTTACCACGATTACTACCCTCAACCTTCATTGCCACTTTTACTATATTCAGCCACCACCATTAGCATTATTACAAGTAGTGTCATTGTTAATAGCACATTCAATTTTGTTCGCAATTATAAAAATTGAGATTTTATTTCATTGCATTGTTGGAAAAATAGAGCAAACTTCAATTAAGTAGAGATTGAGTTCATAAATAAAATGGGTAGAATGAGATTAGATCAATTATTGTTAAAAAATGAGAATTAATCAATTACGTAAATAACTCTAAATCATTATATACTTATATATTTTTGTATATATTTTTAATGTGAGATTGACTCTAATACTTTTGAATTGACTCTAATACTTTTGAACTTTAAATTTAAATTGTCAATTAACGACTTGAAATTGATTTTTTTTTTCTCCATACAATGTAATATAAGATTGACCATTAAGTGACAACGGAACAAGATTAAAATTATTATTTTTTTCTACCAATACAATGTATCCAATGTGGGAGAGATTTATATTTTTCTATATGTTTTCGATATAAAATTGACTTTAACACTCCAAGTTTTCCATTTAAATTATTAGATGGCCACTTAAAATTGAATGTAACATATCAAAAAGAGTAAAAAAGATTGAATTAGAGACTTATCTTATTGACTTGAATTAGATACTTATCTAATGTGGCCAAACAACAATAATTATACATCATATTTTTCATTCTATTACATCTTTAATTACACTAAATTAAAAATTATAGCAAACATTAATGATTTAAAAAAATAGATAAGAGCACTACTCTAGAATGTAATGCTGCATAACTTATAACATAATACCACTCAAATAATTATTGAAAAAATCACTAATTACCATGCAGAAATACTTTGAAGAACATGCTTATTAAACTTCAATTATAAGCCAAGCAGGAGAATGAGTTAATGAACTTCTGATGCAGCTAAGTCGCTCAAAGAAAACAACTAGAGTTTCAGTATTATGTTATTAGTTGCCCTTCAAATGTGAAATTGAGGCTTAAATATATTTTACAATGCTAAAATTACAAAATAAAATAATTTTATCAAAAATGGCAAAATTGCAAAAATCAACACCAAAATAAAGTCTTAATTAAAATACAAAATCTAGAACAAACAACGTTCAAAATGAAGTTTCCTACTAAACGTTATAATCAAAACAAAAATTGTTAAAAATATAAAAAATGCATTTTTCGAGATTTAAACAATGAAATTTGGGTAAAAAATGACGATTTTCATGGTCAAAGGCGTTAAGTTTCAATCATTGGGTCGTTTCTAATTGAAGTATATTCTTTCCAAATCAAAAAATTCAACTACTTCAAACTAGTAAAATCATAAAATTGTAAACTTTTTTTCCCTTTTTCATCTTTTACCTCTTCAACTGCTCTAAATAATTATCCACCACCGCTGCCGCATCAACTTCCAACCTGGTACAAAGGAGATAAGTTTCTATATATAGTTGTTAATCTACTAATCCAGTGTAACTAACCACCTAATACTAAGCTGCCAGCTAATGTTGATTTGCAAAATGAAAGAAAATCAATTAACTATAATGACTAGCTGATTAGCCAAACTATGCATAGGCTTGGACTATCTATCACTACAAACTCAGAATATGAGACCTTTCTCAAGTCTAAGTGCCTTAAATAATTTTTTAAAAAATATTCTGGATAAATTTTTCATTATGGATTAATTTTAAGTATATAACCACTAAATTTAATTTTGGCATGTATATTATTATTTTAATAAATAGTGCGAATACTTAAGCAGTTAAGCTTGAGTAGTTAAGCAGTTAGCTACAGTGATTAAACTCGAGTAGTTAGGCAATTAGCTAGAGTGGTCCCTTAATCTAAAGTGCCTTTTCTCTCCCTAAAATCTTCTACTGTCCTTCACAGTCAACATTTGAGGAGATAAGTTTTTGGCCTGAAATAGGCTTTAATTTCTATCTTATTACCTATTCCACTAGTTTTTGCTTTCGATAAAGATTATTTCTTAGATTTGAGGGACTTTTCTCTAAATCTGAGAGTAATCTCTTAGTTTATTTTCTTAGTTTTCCTTTTTCCATGATCTTTACCTCTTTATTGTGGCTTATTTTGTGCTTAGTGTGAAGGTGATGATATGTGAAACATTTGATTCGTCTTACTCGAAGACCAAATGTTTGTTTTAGCAGCCATTTCTTCTCTCGACATTAAGGTGTGTATTTGTTTGATCACCAGCAAGCGACATATATCTAAGGTCGGGTTCACCCTGCCACCAGCTCTAGTAAAGGACAGCTCCACTCCATTTTAGTGTGTTTCTGTGGCGCTTTTATATCAAATCCCCACCAGCTAGTTAGTTTGTTGGTTGTTATTTGAAGTGGTTGGGTATTTGATATTACTTTTTATTTTTCAAGCTTTATTGGATAGAAATATTGTGTATTTTTTAAAATCTAGGTGATTGATTTTATATCTTACCTTGTATTTCAGCTCTTCTATTTCTGTTTGTTTTTTGAAACAATATTTTCTTTTTTCTGTTAAAAAAAAAAAAGCTTGAGAATTTTATTATGTAGGAAAAAAATTATTTTGATATTACTTTTTATTTTTCAAGCTTTATTGGATAGAAATATTGTGTATTTTTTAAAATTTAGGTGATGATTTTATATTTTATCTTGTACTTCAGCTAGTGTATTGCTGTTTATTTTTTGAATGAATATTTTCTTTCTTATATTTAAAAAAAAGCTTGAGAATATTATTATGTAGGAAAAAAAATTATTTACATTGAAAATATATGTAAGCGGTTAAGATAACCATTTATGTGTTATGAAAGCGAAAAAATTATTAGATAGTTATAAGTAATTATTTTATGTGTGGGATTGGGTGTATGAGATGTTATTTACATTTACTACAAACAAAGATGACAAATGGATTAAATTAGATTATTTTAGTTTTTTTTATCGGACAAGTTTAAATTGAATCACTTAGAGTTATAGATCATATCAAGTCATTAAGTCACTGTATATAAAAGAATTAAGAGTCAAGTTAAATTACTCTTAGTTTTAAATTTTAAAAATAAAAAATATTATTTTAATTTCAAATAACTTTTAAATTATTTTAAATAATTTAAATCAAATCAATCCCGCAATTTGGATTAAATTTGAAACAATATGAATTGATCTTGCAATTCATATAGGGTTAACTTCATATCAAATTAAATTGATTTTAGGTCAAATCAATTTCGAATTCGATCATTTTAAATCTCTTTCAGTTTTGACCTAAATTAAATCATATTATTTTTCAGATGGATTCAAATTGGGTCAAGAATTGTTAATCTAACTGTGGGTAAATTTTTAAAACAGATGGAGTCTAATTACAAAAAGATCAAAATTTAGATTAGCGCATCTAATGGCCAAATAAAATAGCAAGTCGTATAAGCTGTGAAATGCCGTTTGTGAGGTCGAGCCGGATTTCAGGTTGGAGAGCACAGCTACTGCAATGAAAATTACACTCGCATTACATGTGGATTGCGCACGTACAAGCGTGTTGAAGGCAGTCGTCCGAAGAAACGACAGATCGTCCAGTACTGGAATAACAGCAATGAAACGACATCGTTAAACAGAGAAAGCAGTGGGTTTCCAAACGCTGAAAAACAGTCATATCGAATGCCAAAGATTCACTGATCATATGTTGAATCGAAGAAAACCTATGGAATGGGGAGAGAAAGTAGCGGAGAAGGTGATTTCGGTATACAAATCTCTTCCAAAGAAAGGAAAGCCTCAAGGTCGCGAAGTCACCGTCTTGGCCTCATTTCTCATTTCCTCTCCTTCTCAAGGTCAGTCTGGTTTCTTCGCTTCAATGCAACTCTGAATTTCTCTAATCGGAAACCCTAATTCCAAAAATTTGCAATCTCTTATTTCGTTATTTCAGGTTTAGAGGTGGTTTCCTTAGGAACAGGAACAAAATGCATTGGGCGCTCTCACTTGAGCTTGCGCGGCGACATTGTTCATGATTCCCATGCTGAAATTATTGCCCGAAGAGCTTTACTGAGGTTACTGATTACTCCTTTCATTTTAGCTCTTTTTTGCTGCTTATCTATATTGCTTGTTGCATGTGGCTGGATATGTCGATGTGAGATTTAAGATTGCAACTATTATGGCCTAAGTGCTTGGATATGCTCGTGTATGTGTGTATTTGAATTAAACTAGGTTCTTCTATTCCGAGATTCAACATCTCACTGATGTTTTGAAGACGTGTGGGAATGATGAAAAAGGAAGCCATCGGTTTCAAAGTAGTAATGATGCCAGAAACTGCAGTTTCTATTTGGAACTAGATGGCTCCGGTCAAGGAAAATTCAAATTGAGAGACGGCTGGCAATTGCATCTCTACATATCGCAGTTGCCATGTAATGCTCAGTGATATTCTTCTTTTCCATTTAAAATAAATCAATCCTCTTTGGTCTCTGCATTAACTGAATGTCAGTTTATATCTTCATATACGCATAGATTCTGTTTCTGTAGGTGGAGATGCTTCAGCCAGTTCACCCTTATTGTCTATAAGAAACACGTTCATGATAGAAGGAAATTCGCTGTTGCATCTGGACAAGTTCAATGGTTCAAAAAATGAGCTTTTGGAGGCTTCGGAAGACAATGATGGTATACAAGGATCTTTAATGGATTTCATCTACTCCTTTCCAATTTTCCACCCCTCCTAAATATTTATTTCTTCTGTACATTATGGTTAGTTCACTGCTTTCCTGTTTAATTCTACCTTTTTTGGTTCAGTCAGTTCTGTTAGAGATAGAAAGTGAGTTTCTAAATGTTAATCATTGACTCATTGAGACTCCAAAAAATGCATGGAAGTCTCAGTCCAGCATTACCATCCTAAATAACATTTATTACTTCTATGTCAAGTGGTAGCCTAACTAGGGCACTCCTTATTAGCCTTGCTCCCTCCCTCTCTTCTTTTTTTGTAACGCCACCATGTTTGTTTTTAATCACTTGCTTAGTTGTCTCTTTTTTTGTTCTTTAAGTTTATTTAAAGAGAAGCACTATTAGTCTTGACATCAGCAAATCTTTAATATCTTGCTATTAGTGTGCACTTTTTCAGCTAATGGTTCACAACTCAGTGGTTTGGTTCAGAGGAAGCCTGGTCGAGGTGATATGACATTGTCGGTTAGTTGCTCTGACAAAATCGCTCGTTGGAATGTTCTTGGAGTTCAAGGTTCAGTATTTTATACAAAATATAAATATTACCCAGCATAGTTTTCCCTTTCATTTAATTTGTGAAGTTAACTAGATTGTTTAGGGCTTATAGATTACTTTTAGGTATATATATTTTTTCCTTTCTGTGATTTAACACGTTCTTATGATTTGATTGCATAATTATGTTCCTGAAATGGAGACAGTCACAGACTACGTTGGTTTTATTTGCATAGTCCATCACCATATGCAAGACATGCTCATCTTTACTTGTTGCAAGCTTGGTTAGACATGCATGTTTGAGGAGACATTATAAAGCTGAATTTGACTGTCTTCATGACTTTGCTGTATATACTTTGTAAATTAGTAGGATTTGCTATTGCACTAGTTAAATAACAGGGGCTCTATTCCTCTTTTTTCAGGAGCTCTGCTTTCCTGCTTTCTTCAACCTGTTTACCTTTCGTCTATCACTGTTGGACAATCCCCTAACAATTTTGAACATTTTTCTTTGGAGAACCACTTGCAAAGGTCTTTGTATGATCGGATCTTGCCATTGTCAAATAAATTGATGACTCCCTTTCAAGTGCACAAGGTCTGTGAATTACATAGTGTCTTCAATAAAAATAGAAATCAGGTTAGTTTTTTATTTTTCTTTTTTTGAATGCCACTTGCAGCCGCTTTTTTGTGCCGCTCCTTTACCACCTGTGGAATTTCAGCATGCTGATTATGCTCTAGCTACTTTAACATGCGGGTTAATCAATTTGCCATGTTCTAGCTGCATATTTTATTTTATCACTGTTTGGTTGCCTCAGAAATTTTATGTTTTTATTCGTAGGTATTCCATATGTTGGAATAAATCTGGCTTGCATGAAGTCGTTCTTGGAACCACAGGAAGAAAACAAGGGACCTCTGCAAAAGGAGCACTTTCTCCATCTACTGAGTCATATCTGTGCAAGTAAATTGATAAGCATGCTTCAAGAAATTTCATCTCTGCAATGTGCGATTCTTTGATGTTTTTATCGTTGTTATCATAAGAAAATCCATTTTTTTGATCTCAGAAAGCGATTGCTGGAGATTTTCTCAACACTGAGGCAGGACTTCCAACATAAAGGCCCAACCAAAGCGATTTCTTATCGAGAACTCAAGGTTATAAGTTACTGAGTATTGATGGATTCTTCATGTTTTAGATAAGAAGATAAATAAGGGAATGGAAATATTTTTTTCTTAGCCTCCAATTTTTGTGTTGTCTGTATACATTGTTGTTTGACTGTCATTATAACTAAGTTGTTTACTTGTTACACCATATAAGTATCAGGCAGTATAATTGCTTTCTTCTTATTTTGCTAGTAATTGTATTTGGAGAAAATGTGCTGAATTTAGTTTGTGATGCAGAACACTAATATAAAATTTTTGGCTCAAAACAACTGTAAGTTGAGGCTTTTGGACTGCATGTTTATAGAAATACATGCATGACTGGGAAATTGAAATTGTAGTTTTCAATTCTTAACTGTACAGACCAAGGCAGTGGGTTACTGCTAATTGTGAGTGCAATATAAATTGTTGTCTTGCTAATATTATTGGGTAAATTTCTTTGCAGAATAATGTTGAGGCATACAGTTCAACTTCAAAAGCTTTCAAGGGAAGGTCACCGTTCAACAATTGGCCGCTAAAACCATCAGACTTGGAGGCTTTCTCCATTATACTGTAGTGAGGTATGTGATATTCAATCTTGCGTGTTCTTAATATAACTTCACCATGAATGCTGCATAACCATTGGGACTTTAGTTGGCATGCTGATTGTGGTGGGCTATAAACTTAATTGGCTATTGTCTTAATGGAGGAATTTTGTCATTTGATAATTACAACTCATCAAATGAGACAACTAAATGGAACTAGCACTTGTCAAGACTAAATTTCTGTTACAAACTTTTTGGGAGTATCAAGTGTCTTTGAGGAAGTTTATGTTCTTGTATGAAGTAGCGACGCTTCAGTCCTAGGCACGTGTTTCATATTGTGACATTTGACACAAATGTCATATGCCATATCGTGTTGTGTCCTTGTTGTCGTTTTTGAGTCTATGTGCATGCAACATAGATGTTGATGCTCCTGCTTTTTGACTGACTAATCATAATATGCTGTCTGAAGTTGAAGACTGTTTACGGTGTTGCAGTGCAGCTCTTTTATTGATTCTGCTAGGTCCTAACATTCTCATAAAGACATCCTGGAAGGCATCCTTAAAACATTGTGACATATTATTTGTCAACTGCGGTGATTGGAGAGACATTGTTTGATGGGATTCCTGATGTGTCATCAACATATGTATAGGGTGCTCATCGGATCTGTGTTCCTACTGGCTAGAATCATTAGCAAGTAGTTCTTTCTTAATGGACTTCACATGGAATTTGGTTGAGCAGTGAATTCAATCTTTTACGAAGAAAAAAAATATTTAGCAAAAACAAAGGATTGACCTGTTATATTGTTCAAGAAAAAGAAATGACTGATTATAGGTGTGCAATTTGACTACAGGCACCCGTTAACTGCTTTCACAAATGTTCTTATATTTGATATTATAAGTCCAACGAGAGCTTATTAAGAAAATAAAGTTGGAAACATGAATTTCATGAGTTACTATCAAATAACGTAAACAGATCGATTATGCACCTTGTGACTGCTACAAATCGAGAATGACAGGAAAGCCACTTCGAAGTCACCGATGCTGGTTTCTTTCTTCCCCCTAAAAAACATTCTATTTGCATTGCACTTTTGCCTTTTGCTATTTCTAATGTTGTCGAAATTGTAAGAGGACCGACGTGCGTGCATATGGAAGCATGAATTAAGAAGCACAACGACAATCCTCTTCTCCACAGTTTCTGCCATGCTAGTTCTGGCCTTTTGACATTTAACAATTAACACAGGTAAATTTTACTGTAACAGATTATATAATATCATCAAATAACACAATCTAATCTAATAGTAAATAATAATTTTTATTTAATATAATGATATTTATTCTTATATGATATAATAGTGTAATAATTTTTATCTAATTATAATAATGAATAATAATTTTTATCTAATTTAATAATAAATTATTAATTATAATATTATAATATGATAAAGTAAATAACATTGTCAACAAACAAAATGAAAGTCTGTTATCTTTCTCTCCCTCGGCGGCTTATTGTTGGGTTTTTCTGAGGCCGTCAAGTCCATATATATATTGTTGGGTTTTTCTGAGGCCGTTAAGTCCATATATATATTGTTGGGTTTTTCTGATGCTGTTGAGTCCATATATATATTATATAGCTATTACTCTTTACAAGCTACTTCTAAGTGATGTTTTTTTCTTTATTTTCAGTCTGTACTTAGGAATTTTCCAATTTAAAAGTCAATCCCCACACCCAAAGAACGCAAAATTCTTAATCGTATTCACTTCGGGACTTAATAGAAACCTGTCTTGTCGACTATCCAACAATACGTAACCCCACGAATATTGACAGTCCATTAACTGACACCTGCCTAATATATTATTAAATTTTCTGTATTATTTTTTATTAATTAAATAAATAAAATATTTAATTATTAATTTATTCATCACATAATAAAATAAAAATATATTACATTGACATTTATCAAAAATATAATTATTAATATAATTATTTGATAAATGATAAATACTACTAAATTTGATATTAGAATTAATTACATATTAATTATAAAATATTAAATAAATTATTTTAATTAATCTAATTTCAGTTATTTTTAAATTTTTAAGTATTTAATTTATATGAATAATCAATTTTTTAGGAAATTTTTGCTTGTGTATTTTTTTTATATTTTACTTTTTAATGAGCTATTTTGTATTTTTAATTGAGTAATATGATATAATAATATTATATAGCTTTTGATTGCTTATTTATCAAAATTTTTGTTTTACAAACAATAAATACTTTTTCCTTTAAAAGCAAATCATTCTCACGAATGAAGTGATAATCCTACTGGTTCCTTTACAAATTATCTTTCAAATGAGCTCATGGAAAGCTTAATAGATGAAAGAATATTACAAACTAAATAACATGGTAAGTCTCCCCTTTTAATAGTTTTTGATATTTTTTTATAATACTATAAGATATTTTCATTAATAAATTGTCATATGATATCTACAAAATAAAATAATTTTATAATCTAAAATATCAATATCAAAATCGTTCTTCAATATTACTAATATCTGCACGTTAACTCAGCTTCAAAATCATAACTAATTTTACCATAAATATTTTTTAATAACTTTGCGTCTTCATCAATTATGAAGATTCTCACCAAATACGATATTATAGTGCGATATAAATTGAAATTTATATAGTATGTCATAACAAATTTGAAGGATGAAACTTAATAATATATAATTATATATTGCTAACTAATCAATTTGAAATTATTAAAACTCTAAAAAAAATAAAAATTTTCACAAAAAGAGGCAAAATAATAAATCTAAAACGAAACTTTAAAAAAAATCAGAATAAAACTAACAAATAGGGTAAAAATAATTAATTTTATTAAAGAAAATATAAAAATAATAAGGTAAGAAGTTTGTCATTGGTATCGACGAAAGTCCAAAATACTAAAAATGCATGGTATGAAAAGTGAAAGTTGTTATAAATGATTGTGAAATTTAAATTAACTATATATAGTGATTTTCTTTTTTTTTCCTGAATTTCATATTTTTCAAACTTTAGAATAACTTGGATGAGATTATTCTAGATTAAAATTAAAATTGACTTGAAGATAATTTGATACAAATAAGTAAAAAAAAAAAAGCATTAACTCGCTTTAAAAAAAGAATCAACTATTACCATCCCTAAATTCATTTTGACAATGTATTGAATAATTATTGGAAAAAAAGAAAAAATGGATACAGCAAAAGCTATATTTTCTTTTTTCCGTTTCCCTTACATGGCCGCCATATTTTCTTTTTTAGTTTTCCTTACATGGCCCATTTGTTTTAAATTTATGCTATAGGATTGGCACAAGAAAAGCCAATATAATAGGTTTGGAAAAGTTGTCTTAATTGAGTTTAGGGATATGATATAGGCTTAATAATTTCTGAATGAAGGAAAGACAGTTGCAACTTTGTACTTATTTAATTGCCTAATGCGATTTTATTACAGAGGTTATTGCATCAAGTATGGCAGTCTCTATTCGACTGCTGAACCTAGAACCAAGAGCCCATTATCATTTATTATCCAATTTGCCTTTCTTTTCGCCTATGAAGTTGTAAAATAATGGAGTTATTATCACAATCCAACAGTTCCCAAGCATTTGCGTAATGCAGACTTAATGGACTGACTAGCCATTGTTTCAATGCTTTGTCGTGGTAAGGCAGAGATCAAAATAAATGGGAATCTGTGCTGAAGAACATAAAAGTCGGTAATAAACAAAATACCTCATGCTTAACGGAGAGGTGACCCATATGTGCGTCCACAGGCAGGCAAGACGTCCTCAGTTGCATTGTCTCAGATAAGAATGAGTGGAACGCTGGTTTATACACCCAGGTCATTAATTTTCATTTTTATGTATTATTATGTTGCAGGATTCGAAACATGAATCTAACCAATCAAATTTACAAGATCAATGCACCCATAGGTCGGAGAAAAAATCGAAACATTTTATGTGAAATTTCATTGTATGTTGATTCCATCCTTGCTGTTTAATTTTGTCATATATGTATAACGATGGGTATGGTCTGTGAAGGATAAATACATTTTAGCATACGTAATCCCATGCCTCCTCTCCTCCTTATGATCCTGTGGCTCTTGGAGATTTTTTTTTGGACGGAAAAACTAATTAAGTCGCTTGGGATAATGGGTGTTGGCGTGAATAAAAATTTAACTACTTTTGACGGCCAAATAAGGCAAACAATCCGGCAAGATTGGTTGCACCGTCGTTGTCCAGAGCCAGATGGTCAATTAGAGCACATGCATTTGCCAAATTTCCAGTAACAATACTGCTGCACGCCGTGAGCCATGGCCTTTACACACCATCCCCAATTTTTGTTGCGAAATCATTTTTATCTTCCAGTTAATTTTTATCTCTATAGGGTAATATCATACGCTCATGGTGTGAGAGATCACAAAAGAATATAGTTATAGATAGTTGCTTCGAATTGGAAGTAGTTTAGTGAAAATTTTTGAGCATTACATTAATTTTTTTAATTTAACTAGAAACATCTCGTTCATAAATATTGAGATTATCTAAAAAAAACTTTTTTTAATGATTTAATATTTAATAATGATGAGAAAGATGGAAGCAAACTCATTTCCCCAGTAAGTAATCCACTTAATTACTCAGATTATATATTAGTCATTCAGCAAACCTCCAAACTATGTATTAGTTCCAAAGACTATAGTCCATTTTACTTTCTTTAATCTATTTTAAATTATAGTTAATTTTCCTTTTCTTAGAATATTAATATGTCTTGTTATCAATAATTATGAATTACCATTATTCAATTCTAATTGAAATAATATGAATTATCTTATCTAATATAAGGATAAATTAGAAATAAAATTTTCTTAATAAATTAACTAGGTAATGTTTGGCATTGTCAACTATGCAAGAAGCTAGCTACCTATAGCTAATAAGCTAGCCAGCTTCTCTTCTACCAAGCAAAATAGAAGTATTAATATTGACATGAATGCTTGCTAGCTATAATATTAAAATGCCATCTTGATCTTTTTCACTCATGAATTATGTGATACAACTTCAGCCATTGATTAATCAGAGAAGATCTTGACCTAAGGATTCAACTCCATAAAACTAACTTGCACCCAAAGCTACTTCACGAGTTATATTTTGCAATGACTATAGCACCGCCAGAAAAGGATTTCAAGGCATAAAGAAGCATGAAAAAGAATATTGGGAAATCTCGCTGCCCTTTCAAGCTTGCCCAAGGTCTTCATAAAGTCGTAAGGACACCTTGGAGGCCATTAAGCAAGAGAGATGCAACAGCTATTTGGGTCTTGTTCTTCTTGTTTCTCTTCCTTGTGGCCTTGGCTTTTGTGGGTTGGTTTGACGTGGTAAGTCCTCTGTAAAACCCTAATTTCATCTGTTAGCATATTCAGAAAATTTGGCATTTAGGTTACTCCTAATAAATTGGCAAATGGATTTTTTTTTATTGATTAATAATCAAATTTTAAAAATAATCTTTGAATGTACAAACTGAAAGTGTTTGTCTTTAAATTAGTCTTAATTAGTAGATGTACAAATTATACTAATAATGTTGAAGGATTTTATAAATTTACTATTATTAATGGTTCTAATGTATTTATAATTTTCAGTGGGTATCATCAGGAGGTCTTTATTTTCAAAAACCAATTCCAAGAACAACAACCATACCAAAACAAGAATTCCCACTTAGATGCAGTCCACCAAACCAAACACAAACCTGTCCAAATGATTACCCAACAAAACAAAACCCCACAAATCCTGACCTTCTATCAAACATTACCTGCCCACCATACTTCCGATGGATCCATGAAGATCTACGGCATTGGAAAGAGACGGGAATCACGAGGGACATGATCAAGGGGGCGCGCAGGACTGCACATTTCAGGCTTGTGATTATGGACGGGAAGGCGTATGTAGAAAAGTATAGAGAGTCCATACAGACCAGAGATATGTTCACTTTGTGGGGCATATTGCAGCTGCTCAGAACATACCCTGGGAGATTACCTGATCTTGAACTGATGTTCGACTGTGATGATAGGCCCGTCGTCCAATCTAATGACTTTCAGCACCCAAATGCCAGCCCACCACCTTTGTTTCGGTACTGTGCGAACGGGCAGAGTTTGGATATTGTGTTCCCTGACTGGTCGTTTTGGGGCTGGCAAGTTTTTAATTACTTCTCCAATCTTTTATTTATTTATTTCTTTTCTTCCAACATATTTCATTTTAATTTTCTATCATGGAATTAAATATAATGAGTTTACGCATCCACAGGTTTAACAATATTTCGTTTTGGTCCTGAATTCTAGTTTCTCTCTCCCCAATAGTAACTCAAAAAATACAATAAATTTACAATGAAAGGATATAAATAGGAGTTACAAATGAGTGACATATACAGAAATTTTGCTTAGGGGTTTAATTAAAAAAATTATATATAAAAATATATATAATTATCACTTAAAAATAAATAATATTTTGAATTTAAATTTTATCCAATATTAGTTGAATTATTTTTATTATATATATATATATATATAGCCTCTAAAAAGTAAATTTTAATAAATTTAGGAACTAAAACTTATTGCAAGATAGAGAATAAAAAGAAAATTTCAATGATTTAATTTACTTTAAAATAGTAATTAACGTTTTATTATTTTAATTATTTATTTTATCTTGAAAAATTGAATGAAATTGATAATTTTATTATCTAGTTTAATAATTTTTCACAAGTTTTATATTTTTTAATTAAAGAATTCTGATCATTTTTTAAATAACACCCATCTGCATAATTACTTTCATCAATTTATATGCATATTAAAAAATTATTTATATTGATAAAATGTTCACACTAATCAATAATTCATAAACAATTATATATATTTAAAAGTTATGTAAATTGAAAATTTTTAATTACTAATAATGTATTAAATAAATCAATATAATCTAAAATAACGAATAAACAGAATTATTTAAACAAGCTTAATTTATTTATTACTTATGAAACAATGATGAAAAGTGTAATATTTAAAATTTAAAAAAGAAAGAAAGAAATAAACATGAATAAATAAAGTTGTACAATAACCTAAATAAATTTACGTGGATAACATACATGTCATTCATGTTCACATAAATTGAAATAAATTTATGTGAATGACATGTTCAATACCCAGATGAGAGTATCCTTGTATTTCTAAATTTTTTATGACATTCTTGAGATAAAAAAAATTAATACTCACTAAAAAAGTAAGCTATTTTAAAAAGAAAATAAAGTGTATTATGATTGAATGAAACTCATTGATTAACAGGTAATAAGATGTAAGGATTGAATGAGTAAACAAAATTTTGTTTAAATTAAATTTTATTGGTATTGACAATACAATAAGTGGCCATAAGGCCACCTATTTCTATTAAAAATATATATTTTTAAAATTACGATTATTATGTATAAAATTTTAGAGAATTTTTTTGAAATTTTCTAAAATTTTAAAAGGGTTTCTATATTTTTTATTAAAATTTTAGGTAAGTTTCTAAATTTTCTAAAGTTCTAAGGGAGTCTTCAAAAATTTCTAACTTGTCGGGGGTTTTAATAGTTGATTGGCTGAAATTTTCTAAAATTTCAGAAGGGTCTCGAAGTTTTTATAAAATTTTAAGGAGGTTCTTACAATTTTCTAAAGTTCTAAGGGATTTTTGAAATTTTCTAAAATTTCACGAGTTCAATAACTCTCTTGGCCTAATGTCCATCCATCATCCTAATTTGAATCACCGGTAACTCTTCAATTTTCAATCACTAGTAACGATTTAATTTTAATTAAATGTTTCTGTCCATTTATGTGTTCATATTTATGTCGCATTTTACATACTAAACACATCTATCATATCGTTTTACCATGATGAATGGTTTCTTTGACCTAATTAACTCAATTATGCTTGTGATTTGTATATGATAGGGCTGAGATCAATATTCGGCCATGGAAAAATGTGTTGAAGGATGTAAAAGAAGGTAACACTAGAACCAAATGGAAAGACAGAATCCCATATGCTTATTGGAAGGGCAACCCTACTGTGAATAGAAATAGAGAAGACCTTCTCAAATGCAATGTCTCAGAGCAAAATGACTGGAACACTCGTCTATATAATCAGGCAATTATTTTAATTTATATTTTTAGTAGAAAAAAAAAATCATTGTTTCATATAATTTTGTTTACACAAAGTTTTATTTCAGGATTGGGATCAAGAATCTAAACAAGGATATAAAAACTCAAATCTAGAAGATCAATGCACTCATAGGTAAGAGGAAAGAGTAATTAAACCATGCATATATATTTCAAAAGAATTATCGATTGCTAATATTTTTATTCTACTATATATTTCCTTCTAAAAAAATAATGAAAAAAAAAACTTGCAGATATAAAATCTACATAGAGGGATGGGCATGGTCTGTGAGCGAGAAATACATTTTAGCATGTGATTCAATGACCTTATATGTGAGGCCCCATTATTATGATTTCTACATAAGAGAGATGGTCCCATTACAGCACTACTGGCCTATTAGGGACGATTCCAAGTGCACATCTCTTAAATTTGCTGTTGAATGGGGCAACAATCACACCCAAGAGGTACACTCTTTTACAGTTTTCTCCATAATTGTGATGAATAGTTTGATTAATGGTTGAATTCTTATATGATAATGCAGAAAGTTGAAGTTTCAAATTTTAATGAGTCTCAAACTTTACTAAATATTTCCAATATGAAACCAGAAAATAATAATTTTGACAGATATGTAAATTTGATAGTAGGAATACAAAAATAAATAAATAAATTATAATATTTTTATGAGATTTATTTTTTCCCCCGCAGGCACAGGCAATAGGAGATGCTGCTAGCAACTTCATACAAGAGAATCTGAAGATGGATTTCATCTATGATTATATGTTCCATCTGCTAACTGAATATGCAAAACTATTGAAATACAAACCAAGCATACCTCCAGAAGCAGTGGAGTTGTGTTCAGAAATGATGGCATGCCCAGCAAATGGCACTCACAGGAAATTCATGATGGAATCAATGGCGATGTCTCCTAGTGATATCAATCCTTGCACCATGCCTCCTCCATATGATCCTTCAGCTCTTCATGATTTTCTAAGCAGAAAAGCTAAATCGACCAAGCAAGTGGAGAAGTGGGAAAATGAGTATTGGAACAATCTAAACAAAAAGCAATAGATGCTGGCATTATTTTTGTCATCTGTCATTTCTTCTGTACACTTCAAAAATTAAGTGGTTTTTTGTTAATTTAATTTTATAAATAAGATGAAAAATGTTCACTTAGATGAAGGAAGATATTACAGTAACATTTATATCCTGTTGCATGTGCTAAAAAAGAATAAATCTTTTACTAACAAACAAAAGCATCATTGAGCTAATATTTAAGAGAAAATAGATAGGAAAGAAATAAGAAGGACAGAAAGATTTTCCTAATTTGTTTTTTAACGAAGAATTCATTTGATTATAAATTTAAAAAATCAAGGATTTGCTTGGAAATAGATTAGAGAAAACTAAAAAGTGAATATAAATAGAGGTTAATCAGTTAATATATTTTATAATTTTTTTTGTATTGTAAATGAAAGTTAATAGAGGTTAAATATTTAAATACATTATCCAAATACCTATTTTTTTTAATATTCAAATCAGAGATTAACAAGTAAAATGAAAATATTTTAAAATGTCCTTCCAAATTCTTTCTTAATTACTTTGTTTGCACTACTTTTTTTTTTTGTTTTATTTTTTAAAACGTCCTTCCAATTTGCACTATTTTTTTTGTTTTATTTTTTAAAATGTCCTTCCAATTATAATATTGAACAATTGATAGCACTATTCCTTTTCATAAAGGCTCTATCTAGATAGAGACTTCATTAATTTGTTTTTCTTTCTCTATTCAAATGAATAGTTATTAACTTATTTATAGGCTAAAAAATCTTATCTTAATAATAGAATATGTTATGTGAGATTATATGTTTTTATTAAAATTTGAAAAAAAATAAGGTGTAAAAAGTAATTTAATGAGGATGAAAAATAAAATGGTCTAAAAAAGATTTGATAATAAAAGGATTTTTTTTTTGAGAGAAATAATATAAAAGGATTAAAAGAGTAGAACAATATTAAAAAAAAAAAAAAAGAAATATTGTTTTATTTTATAGGAAAGAGTAGAACTGTCAATTAGTTGTAAATTGGAAAGAAGAAATTTATGTTGCTCTATGTAATGAAATTCATCAGCCACAATAAACGATAGAATATGGATTTTGAAAAGCCAGATTTAAGGAAATCAAATCTTCAAAGGCAAATCTGTTAATTTCTATTTCCTAGTCTTGTGTTAAGAGCCAATAACGAAAAACTACCCTCTTATTCGGATATAATTGGTTCCTTTGGCATAGTCCTTAATCCTTAACACTATATTAGTAGATAATTTACAGTCTGCACGAGTATGATTTAATATATTGTTTAAAAAAATATATTAAAAATATTTAGTAAAATAAAATATATTAATTAAATAATATTTATTTTCAAAATAAATAATCACTTATCTAAAACTGCATTTAAGACCAAAATTAATTACATATATTGATTGATTGATTTTCAATTTAAGTTGTGAAATTCATTTATAAATGAATTCAGATTAGAATTGATCTGTAAATCATTCTCATTTTTGGAAGGATACAATCTAAAATAGGAAATTCAATTAAATTTTATTAATTGTGTTTGCAATAAATTTAGAATTAGATATTTATTTATTTATTTTATAAATTGCCTTTATAATATCTTTTAAAGAAAATATATAAATAGGTATGACTAAATATGTTTATCATATAATCTATAAAAAAAAATTATTTTAATAAGGGTTGCCATAATACAATACAATAAAATGGCTTTTTTTTTAAACTAATTCTAAGCAATTGTAATTTTTTCCTAACAAATAATTGTTGGAGTTCACTCCTATCGAGAAGTGAAGAAAAAAATAAAAAAAATAATAATAACAATAATAAAAGAAGCAGTATAAATTCTGTGAGAATGAAAAGAACCTATAGGTTTGTAAAGATAGTTTTATCAATAAAATTCATTTGTTTTAGTTTGTGGAATTTATTTGTAAATTCTATCTATATTAATAAAATTTAATTTCAACTGTAACCAATTTTTCAAAAATAAAATTCTTAACATTGAAAAAGGGATTCATTCATTTCAAATACAAAAACTAAGAATTACAAATGAATCTCACTTGGTACTTTGTAGAATTCGTTTGTTTGAAACGGCCATAAGAGAAAAAATTGAGAGATTCCCAAATTAAATCATTCAGTATTTATAATATGATGGTTTGCTATTTATCTTCTACTAATTACCTGATTGCTATCTTTAATAGAGATATAAATATAAATGTTTCTCCACAAGTCCACCACTCCAACCACAACGCAACAACCAAAAGTCTTCCAATATACAGTATTGGTAATTAATACATGCAAAAATTGTGATTCTTTAGAATAAAGACCAACCCATATCCCAAATTAGACCTGAAGACAAACCCCATCTCTTCTTTTGTTAATATCTATGGCGGATAAACTTGATAACTGGCATGGACATCAATTATGTATCCATTTGAAGAGATGGACATGGACTACATCAGCCACTATCTTGCTTTTCTTCATCGTTCTTCTAGTTGGTGCCTTCCTTCTCAGGATTAACGACCACGTAAGTCTTTTTTTTATTTTTTGTCTCCATCAACAAGAGAAAAGAAAATTATATAG